>SJYF01000598.1:3353418-3365039 GCA_006410515.1 Procapra przewalskii | reverse complement strand
ATCTATTCCTGCTTTATTGACTATGCCAAAGCCTTTGACTGTGTGGATCACAATAAACTGTGGAAAATTCTGAAAGAGATGGGAAGACCAGACCACCTAATCTGCCTCTTGAGAAATCTGTATGCAGGTCAGGAAGCAACAGTTAGAACTAGACATGGAACAACAGCCTGGCTCCAAATAGGAAAAGGAGTACGTCAAGGCTGTATATTGTCACCCTGCTTATTTTACTTCTATGCAAAGTACATCATGAGAAACGCTGGACTGGAAGAAATACAAGCTGGAATCAAGATTGCCTGGAGAAATATCCATAACCTCAGATACGCAGATGACACCACCCTTATGGCAGAGTGAAGAGGAGCTAAAAAGCCTCTTGATGAAAGTGAAAGAGGAGACTGAAAAAGTTGGCTTAAAGATCAACATTCAGAAAATGAAGATCATGGCATCTGGTCCCATCACTACATGGGAAATAGATGGGGAAACAGTGGAAACAGTGTCAGACTTTATTCTGGGGGGCTCCAAAATCACTGCAGATGGTGACTGCAGCCATGAAATTAAAAGACGCTTACTCCTTGGAAGAAAAGTTATGACCAACCTAGATAGCATATTCAAAAGCAGAGAGATTACTTTGCCAACTAAGGTCCGTCTAGTCAAGGCTATGGTTTTTCCTGTGGTCATGTATGGATGTGAGAGTTGGACTGTGAAGAGGGCTGAGTGCCGAAGAATTGATGCTTTTGAACTGTGGTGTTGGAGACGACTCTTGAGAGTCCCTTGGACTGCAAGGAGTTCCAACCAATCCATTCTGAAGGAGATCAGCCCTGGGATTTCTTTGGAAGGAATGATGCTAAGGCTGAAACTCCAGTACTTTGGCCACCTCATGCGAAGGATTGACTCATTGGAAAAGACTCTGATTCTGGGAGGGATTGGGGGCAGGAGGAGAAGGGGACGACCAAGGATCAGATGGCTGGATGGCATCATGGACTCGATGGATGTGAGAGTCTGAGTGAACTCCGAGAGATGGTGATGGACAGGGAGGCCTGGCGTGCAGCGATTCATGGCAGCACAAAGTGTCAGATACGACTGAGCGACTGAACTGAACTGAACTGAACTGAACTGATGTCCGTCTCTCTATTTCTGTCTCACAAATAAGATCATCTATATCATTTTTCTAGATTCCACATATATGTGTTAATGTATGATATTTGTTTTTCTCTTTCTGACTTACTTCACTCTGTATGACAGCCTCTAAGTCCATCCATGTTTCTACAAATGACCTAATTTCATTCCTTTTTAAGGCTGAGTAATACTCCATTTTACATGTATACCACATTTTCTTTATCCATTTCTTTGTTGACAGACATTTAAGTAGCTTCCACGTCCAGGCTATTGTACACAGGGCTTCAGTGAATACTGGGGTGCACATGTCTTTTGGAATTATGTTTTTCTCTGGGTATATGCCCAGTATTGGGATTGCTTTCACACGGTATTTCTCACCAATGGTCTTTGTGCAGTTTCAGTCAAAAAACATTTACTGAACAGTGGCTCATAACCTTGCTGGGAGTCTAGAAGGAGAAACTCACAGGGAGGTAGACTGACCCCAGATGTGGGGAACTGGACCTGAGGAAGCATGGGTACTGCAGGGCCCGGAAGAGAGGGACCAAAGCCAACAGGAAGCAGGAAACGCCTTCAGGAAGAAAGGCGGCCAAGCTGAATCTTTAAAGAGGAAGTCCGTTACCCCACAAAGCAGCATGCATATGGGAGCCATGGGCAGAACCTTCGACATAGTGTCAAAGTGTGAAAGGGCACAGTGCTTCAGGAAAACGGAGGACAGTTCAGCATGACTGGAGCACAGGGGTGGTTTCAGCAAATGGGAAAGTTACCGAGGTGACCACGGAGGCCACCACAAGCCAGGCTGAAGGACAGAGCACACCGTGTTACGGAGAAGAGCAGGGAAGTCTGTCTTCTCCCAGGGCAACAAGGGGCAGATCAGCTGGAGGAAGGAGGTTCAGAGCAGAAGCCACCTGCTGGAAGCCTGGTCCAACCGTCAAAGTCAAGAAGACCAAGCTGAAATTCTAGATCAGAAGACATGACTGGAGAATTATTACAAAGAAAAGCATTAGGTCTTGGGGTTTGCAGAGCCAACCCCATTCTCTTCCCTAATAGCCACTCATGGGACTGGAACAAAGAATTAACTCTCTCACTCAGCCCCTGTCTGCTTCCCAGTTGTCATAAAATTTGGCCCTGCTGCCATCACGCTGTAATTCTCAACTCCTAGGCCAGGTCACCAAGCCTCTGTGTCACCTCTGACTAAGTTGCCTGTCCCTCTGACCACTTGCATTCTGCCAGAGATGGAAGTGACGAGTCTTCTTGGGGTGGGGGGAGGATTTAACCAGCTCAAGATCTGCTGGGTGGCTCCAAGGTGGGACTGAGAGGTTCCCCAGCATGACAGGTGTCACTTATGTTGGCTCACATGGTAAAGAATCTGCCAGCAATGAGAGAGACCCAGGTTTGATCCCTGGGTCAGGAAGGTCCCCTAGAGAAGGGAATGGCAACCCACTCCAGTATTCTTGCCTGAAGAATTCCACGGACAGAGGAGCCTGGCGGGCTACAGTCCATGGGGCCACAGAGACGGACACCCCTGAGTGACTCAGGCTTTCACTTTCTTTCCAGTATGACAGAAGCTGGCTTTGCCTGCGTTTGGGCCCAGAACCCTGCCCCTTCTCTGGGTTTTAACAGCTGATTACAGAAGACTCAAGCTTCCTACTCAGAGTCCCTGGGTTTTATCAGCTCTCTGTTACATGGGCACTCAGAGGTATCATAGACAGAGAGACAAGATGAGGAAGTGGGAAGAGTTAAATTGGTGGCTCAGATGGTAAAGTGTCTGTCTACGATGCGGGAGACCTGGGTTCGATCCCTGGGTTGGGAAGATCCCTTGGAGAAGGAAATGGCAATCCACTCCAGTACTATTGCCTGGAAAATCCCATGGGCAGAGGAGCCTAGTAGGCTAGAGTCCCTGGGGACTCGCAAAGAGTCGGACACGACTGAGCGACATCACGTTTCACGTAATGCCATCTGGACAAGGCACGTCGTCTCTCAGAACCTCAGTTTCCTCATCCAGGGGGATGACCAAGGGCTTTCCCATCAGGCAACCGTGAGGAATGGGTGAGGTCATACTAGTGAAAGCACATTACTATTTTGGAGATTTACGGAGACCAAGACAGGGAGCCCTGCCCACCTCCACTCACTACTGAGTGTAAAATGACTGCATTGCCCAAGATCACATCCAGGAGGAACAGGGTCTGTGTTTCACATTATGGCTGATCCCTGCTGCTGTAACCAATATGCAACAGTTGAGAACACTCAAGTGCCTCTCCTAAGGATTCCTCACAATAAGCTGGGCAACCAAGAAGACGGGCTTCCAGGTGGACCATGCCTCCCAGTGCAGGTGTGGGTTCCATTCCTGGCTCTTCCCAGTGTGGGTCAGAAAGATCCCCTGGAGAAGGAAATGGCAACCCCCTCCAGTATTTTTGCCTAGGAAATCCCACGGACAGAGGAGCCTGGCAGGCTACAGTCCACTGGGTCACAAAGAGTTGGACATGACTTATCAACTGAGCATGCATAGAGGCAACCAAGGAAACGGTAGTTTTCAGATATTAAAGCACATGTAAGCATTAAAAAAATCTTATCCACTGAGTGTCAATAAACAATAAAAATTACATACTATTTCTCACAGTTTTAAAAATCCCAGTGTTCAGGTGGTTTAAAAACGGAGTCAATTATTTAAAACAGATAACCAACAAGAACCTACTGTATAGCAAAGGGAGCCCTCCTTAATGTTATGTAACAACCTAAATGGAAAAAGAATTTGAACAAGAATAGATACATACATATGTATAACTGGAAAAAAAATAGTATAATCCTTGGAGCAGGGGAAGTCACTGAATTATACACTTTAAAATTGAAGAATTTTATGATATGTGAATTATATCTCAAAAACCCTGTTGTTTTAAAAATTAAAAAAGGGTAAACATTGTGAGTTCTTTTTAAAAAATTGTCATTTACAATTCTCTTAACAATATGGATGAATCCCATATACACAATGTTGAGTGAATGAAGACAGATAAAAGAATATGCATCTATGGTTCTATGACGTATGGTTCATGTGGTTCTATTAAGATAAATAGAACAGGCAAAAACAATCTCTGCTGCTAGAAATTGGAAGAGCAATTGTCCTGGGGATGAGGGTAGTGAGTGGAAGGGCCAATGAAGGGAGTTTTCTGAGGAGCTGGGACCACTCGTTGTCTTGACCTGAGTACTGATTAGGTGAGTATGTTCAGTTTGTAAAAACACCTAGAGCTGGGGTTCCCCTGGTGGCTCAGGGGTGAGAAATCCATCTGCCAATGCAGGAGACCTGGGTTCCATCCCTGATCCAGGAAGACCCAAGTACTGCATAGCAACAAAGCCTGTGCACCACAATTGTCAAGCCTGTGCTCTGGCGCTCAGGAACCACAGCTACCGAAGCCCTTGCACCCCAGAGCCCATACTCCCCAAGAGAAGCCACTGTTACCCAGATTGGAGTAATACTAGCCAGAGAATATGAACACTTACTGCCGTTAACAACTGATACTGTCTTTAGCTCTATGATGGAAGTGCTTCAAAAGACGCTTGGACGGAATCTTCAAGTCAATTCACATATATCCTGGATATATCCTGACTGATTTACTCAAGGCAATATCTGAGTACAATTGACCATAGAGGCCAGAGACTGTGAGGATATTCAGAAGATCACCTCCCAGGGATCTTCCTGGTGGTCCAGTGGTTAAGAATCCACCTTCCAATGCAGGGGACACAGGTTTGATCCCTGGTCAGGGAACTAAGATGCCGTATACCTCAGGGCAATGAATCCTGTGAGCCACAACTAAGAGCCTGCATGCTGCAACAAAGGCCCAAAGGGACTAAAAATGAAAATTCAAAAAATAAAGATTTTTTAAAAAGAATATCACCTACCAAACAGAACACTGTCTTAATCAGAATGAGTGGCAGTACACTTGTGCCAGATGTGAAATACATACATAAGAAATATGTGATGATAGAATTCTAGGACAGCCAAGCTTGAAAGTTTCAGAGGTCTTCCTACCCCTCCCACCAAGTTCCCTTCAGTGAGGGGACTTCCATTTTCTCAGGGTTTCACATGCATTGGGTTTGCCCAAGGACTCAACTTATCATTTCCTTTGCTACGACTGGGGGATTTTGTGAGTAATACAGTTAAGAAACAATTATAAGGAATTGTCTAAATTCTTGGTCTAAATTCTGTCTGTCGAAAGCAAACTGAACTGAATCTCCTTCCAAGGATGAATCAGGGCTCCAGATATTACTTATAATATCCCTATGGAATGGTAAGGCTGGCCGAGGGTTTTGCACCTGGGACCTAAGTTTCTATTCAAGGCCATCTCCAGACACAGAGTTACCTGGGTTTCTCTGCTGGACTTTGGGGATGGAATTCTGAGGTTCCATGAAAAAAAAAAATGAAACCTGATGTAACCTGGCTGGAAAATCAGAGCATGAAAAAGCACAAGGCGAGCAGGGAATGAATTTTGGACTCAGAAAATTGTCATTATCTTGGAAAGCCGTGAAGACTGGCCCCATGAGGGGAGAAACCGTGACTGAGGGTACGTCCCAGACTCCTGACTCAGATGAGTGTGAATCTAGTTCTGGCTTCAGATACAGAAAGCTAAAGACACACAGAATGGGACCCCAGGCTCAGACCCAGGGGACCACACATCTCAAAGCAAGGGTCTGCAGCAGTGCCCAGAAAGCAGGTTTGGGTGGGGCGCTCTCTCTGTGGAAGACTAAGTCCATGCCCTTCTCCACCCCAGTTTCATCTGTTTGACAACTGACATGTCTCCCAGCTGGTCTGACCACACACCAGATAAAGACCTTCATTCAAAGCCTCTTCTGCTCATTCAGAGATGGAGGAATGTCTGCTGCTCATCACGATCCTGTACGCACCACTTAGAGAAGAGAATCAAAGGCAGTCAAGATGGTCCTGGCTCCCAGGACACTTTGATTGTGTTCAGGAAAAAAAAGATGTGCATCCAGGGAGTGTTGGTCACACACCAGCCTGGGAAGAAAGAACCCGCCTTTGGGAATGTTGTTGTTGCTGCTGCTGCTGCTGCTGCTGCTAAGTTGAGGGACCCATAAATCTGACTGGCAGCATAATTATACCAAAGCTGTTTTGAAATTGATCACGGGCATTTTTTAAGGACCACACAGCATGGCATGAAGAAAACCTTGTAACAGAAGAGGCAAGAGCATCAGGGTTTGAGAGAAGAAAGGCCTGGGTGTAACCAGAACTCTTAGACTAACTAACTAGGTCACTACAGATAAGTCACTTCACATCTCTGCTTAAAGCCTCATCGGTAAAATAGAAATCAAGAATCTCGTCTCCTGAATTCTGCTGATGATTCAATGAGATAATGGATTTGACTTACCTAGCACCATTTCTGGAAATTATAAACACTCAGCCAATGTTTGTCTTTAACCATGACAGAAATACACCTGAGCGAGCAGCTGCTTTTCTGAATGAAAGTGCTCTAAAAAGAGCAGCAAAATGAACTGAGGTGACAATCCCCAGATTTGACCCAGATAAGCAAAAGTACTAAAGGATTTGATAAAGATTCAAACCAAAAAATTGAAATAATAACGCTTGCCCTGTCCAGACCCTAAATGAATACAATCATGTTATTCACTACACTTGAACCAGAGCCAGAGTATCCTCTAAGCCAAATCAGTGTTTGCCCTGCTGGGTCCTAGAATCCAGGTTAATGGAGAGATGGGCATCAGGGCAACCTGTTGGAGCTCAGGGTAAGGGGTCTTTGATCCTGAGGTTGCTTCAAGTGCAAAAATCTGATTTTTCTCTGGTATGTGGGAAATTTTAAGAATATCACTCCATATCTCATAGCAGCAGGGAACTGGCTAGAGAGTTACCTTCTGAATACAAGAATAATCTTTTCCAGGACCTTACCTGAGGCTCAGATTCTCAGTGGGCTGGGAGGGTTCTACGCTTTCCTTTCAGAGGTTGTATGAGCTCTGCAACAGCAGGGGTTTTAATGAATAGTCAAGGGATTTTCTTTGAAGGCAAATCTGCTGGTTAGCTTTTTGCTTCTCCATCTTACTTTAAACTATACCCACAATTAAGGTAGGGCTTCCCTGGTGGCTCAGTTGTTAGAGAATCTGCCTGCGATGTAGGACACCCGGGTTCAAACCCTGGGTCGGGCAGATCCCCTGGAGAAGGAAATGGCAAACCACTCCCGTATTCTTGTCTGAGAAATCCCATGGACAGAGGAGCCTGGTGGGCTGCAGCCCACTGGGTCGCAAGAACTGGACTTGACTTTGGGACTAAGCCACCACCACCATTATTAGGGTCACCATATATCTTTATCACGGAGCCTGAGACACTTGAGGGCATGAAAAGGGCACTATTAATAATTTAGTAGAACCACAGCAAATCCAAGATGGCCACCATATCATATGGGCATAGTGAATCGTCTCTGAGTTCCAGTTCATTTCTTAGGACATTTCAGAAGAAATCCGAGAAGAGAGATACAGCCCTCCCCTAACCTTTCACAGTTACCGCATCGTCCTAATTTGACAGTAACACTTTCAGCAGCATGCCTGTATGGAGACTTGCTCGTGGATTGCATGCAGTTTTCATATACACGCTCTCTTTGGTTTTCCACTCATATTGCAGCCACCTGCATGCATGCGTGCTAAGTCACTTCAATCGGGTGCAACTCCTTGTGACCCTATGGACTGTAGCCTGCCAGGATCCTCTGTCCATGGGATTCTCAGTTCCCCCTCCCCTATAAGATGAGGTTCCAATTTCACCTACCTCACAGAGTCTTTGTGAGGATTAAATGGGTTAATAGAAGTAAAGTGCCTTACAATATGCCTGGAACACAGCAAGTACTGTGGAAGGCTTTATCAGCCTTATGATCATTAAGTAGGATGAACTTTTAATCTAGTGAATTGGTTAAGTGGAATTTGGTTGAAGGAGCTTTTACAACATGTGGTCCCAAAAAATCGACAGTGTCTGGAAATAAATATGTAAAAATGGTGAGTCAGCTTTGAATTGAGAGGTAAGTGAATTACATCAATAGAAACTGGGAGAGGCCCATCATTGTCATCACTGGGAGAGGCCAAAACATCTAGAAATAGGGCTCTGCTGAGTGACTCTATTAATAACTGGGGGCGAGGGGGGAGTAAAAGTGTTGGTCACTCAGTTCACATCCAACTCTTTGCAACTCCATGAACTCTATGTAGCCCGGCAAGAATACTGGAGTGGGTACCCTTTCCCTTCCCCAGGGGAGCTTCCTGGCCCAGGGATCAAATCTGGGTCTCCTGCTCTTGCAGTCAGATTGTTCACCACTGAGCCACCAGGGAAGTTGCAGGGATATCATGAAAAAGAATGAAATAATGCCATTTTCAGTAACATGAATGGACTTAGGAAGTGTCAGGCTGAGTGAAGTAAGTCAGACAGAGAAGAAGAAATACTGTATGACATCCCTTATATGAGGAGTCTAAGAAGAAATGATAGGAACTTCCTTGCAAAACAGAAGCAGACTCTCACTTAGAGAATGAGCTTATGGTTGCAGGGAAGAAGGGATAGTTAGGGAGTTTGGGATGGACACGAACAAACTGCTGTTTTTAAAATGGATAACCAAGAACACCCTAGTGTATAGCACAGGGAACTCTGCTCAATGGTATATAGCAGCCTGGACGAGAGGGGGGGTTTGGGGAAGAATGGGTGCATGTATATGTGTGGCTGAGTCCCTTCGCTTTTCACCTGAAACCATCACACCGTTGCTAATCGGCTATACCCCAATACAAAATAAAAAGTTACAAAAAGAGAGAGAGAGAGAGAGAGAAATTGGGGGCTATCAAAAGAAGGGCACTCCAGGCAAAGAATTCAGCCCACACTAAGGCAGGTGACTCAGGAAATCATGCCATGTTGGAAAATAGTTGACAAGAAGTGTGGAGAGGAGAGGAATAAAGTTACGAGTGATCCAGGTGAGGCCAAAAAGGTAAACAGGGAGCCAGACCCGTTTCCCGGAGGAAATAGGACAGATTTCAGAGGGAGCTTCCAGAGCTGGTATGGTTATCGGCAGGGAGCACCCTGGGGGTCTACTTAGCCAGGAGGAGCAGACCACCACCACGAACCCGCCCAGCAAAGCTGCCCCAAATCACCTGAAACCCAAATCACATATTTGAATTCAAATGTAGAAGAACAGTTTGGGTCTCTGTGCAAGCTGTCCATCACATCTGGTTGTTAGCTTGTTTACAGCAGGGTGTAAACTGATGTTCAGTTACCCACGGAACTTTTTCATTAAACCAGAACTTTAAAATATGCATGTAGAATTTTAAAAAATAGCCTGTACTAACGAAACCAATTTTTTAAAGTCTGAGACAGGGCTTTGCCAGGTTTTCAAAGCCATCTGTTTTCAAAGCCTACCTTCCTCCTTGTTTACCACAGCCTGTCTGCTGTTTTAACAACCTCCAGTGGGATTTCACACGCCTCATTATGCAAAATCACTGCTTATGCATTCACTCCACCACTTGCCTAACTAATCTCAACTCATAACACCTTTCTGAGGAAGATCCCCAGTCTAGAGTCCTCTGACGGGGCTGTAGATCAAGAACAGTGGAAGAGTGTCGGAGCAAGACAAAACATATCCTCCAGTGAATTACTGCTAGGAGACAGGCTTGATCTGAGACCCTATTCGAGGTGAGAAGCAAAAAAAAAAAAAAAAAAAGCCATGATGATTATAATAGAAATTCAAAATCTCTCTATTCAAAACAAAGGGAGAGGCAGGGAGATCTTACATCAGGTATAAGTTAGAAAAACAAGCTTGATTCCCTTCTTAGCTATTGGCCCCTTCCCATAAATGATCTATTCAAAGATCTTTCATTTCTTTCCCTGCATCAAGTTTTGGGTCTGTCATCTTTTGGTTCAAAAGAGCCAGGAGCCAAGGTTCAAGTCCTAGCCCTTCTGTTTCTCAGTTAGAGGCCCCTAGGTGAGACATTTAGGTGACAAACAGCCATTCAGTCACTGTCTAAATGGTGAACCAGGCAGGTATGTGCCAGTGCTAGAACTGGTCAGGTTAAGCAGCCACCAGAGCAAAGCCTGGATTACCCACAATGAACCATAGTGTCCAGTTCAACGATGAATCTTTAGGTGACCAACCAGTGAACTAGGCCCCCAAACCAGATACACATGGAGCAAAGTCATGAGGGGCGACTATAAAGTGCACTGGTTCTTAGTCTAAGGTAGGGACTCGACCCTGGTTGCATGTAAGAATCACCTGGGTGGTTGACAGGTACCAGAACTCAAGCCTTGGTCCATCCTCCATGTTCTTCTTTAGTTAATGTAGAGTGAGGTCCGAGGACCATCACCTTTTTAGTAAACTTTTATGTGGAAGAATAGCATGATAAAATAGATGACACAAATCTTTGATGTACACCACAATAAACATTTTTAGCAACTGAGCATACACAGAGAACTACTGCCCCAAATAAGATAGAGAGCATTCCAGCATTCCCAAAGCTTGCTTTCTGCATTTTCTCGGTATTTGACTCCTACACAGCAGGTAACCAGTGTTCTGACTTCATCACCATAAAATTCCCCGATGTCAAACTTTGTATAAACGGAATTAGACAGAATTTTTCTTTTCTTCTTTCTTTCCTTCCTTCCTCCCTCTTTTCTTTCTTTTTTCATTCATTCTTTTTTTGGTCTGATTTCTTTTGCTCAACACTATGCCTGAGAAGGGTTCTCCAGGAGGCTCAGTGGTAAAAGAATCTGCCTGCCAATGCAGGAGATGTAGGTTCAATCACTGGGTCAGGAAGATCCCCTGAAGAAGGAAATGGCAACCCACTCCAGTATTCTTGCCTGGAGAATCCCATGCACAGAGGAGCCTGGCGGACTGCAGTCCATGGAGTCACAGAGTTGGACATGACTGAACAACTGATCTACTGATGCCTGTGAAATTCCTCCACGTCAATGGGTATTGCAGTTACTGCTGTAGAGTATTCCAATCTGATTCCACAATTCATCCATTTCCTTGATGATGAACTTTTGGGTTGCTTCCACTTTGGAACTTTTAAGAATATTGCTGCAATGAGCATTCTTGAACATGTCATTTGGTGCCCATGGAGAGGCATTTTTCTTGGACATATATCCAGGACTGGAATTGCTGGGTCAGAGCATCTATGTAAGGTAAGAGAAACCCAAGTAAGATGGTAGCTGTTGCAAAAGGGTATCAGAGGGCAGACACACTGAAACCATACTCACAGAAAACTAGTCAATCTAATCACACTAGGACCACAGCCTTGTCTAACTCAATGAAACTAAGCCATGCTTGTGGGGCAACCCAAGATGGGCGGGTCATGTGGAGAGGTCTGACAGAATGTGGTCCACTGGAGAAGGGAATGGCAAACCACTTCAGTATTCTTGACTTGAGAACCCCATGAACAGTATGAAAAGGCAAAATGATAGGATACTGAAAGAGGTACTCCCCAGGTCAGTAGGTGCCCAATATGCTACTGGAGGTCAGTGGAGAAATAACTCC
>SJYF01000598.1:3331912-3352050 GCA_006410515.1 Procapra przewalskii | reverse complement strand
TGGCTGGATGGCATCACTGACTCGATGGACATGAGTCTGAGTGAACTCCGGGAGTTGGTGATGGACAGGGAGGCCTGGCGTGCTGCAATTCATGGGGTCGCAAAGAGTTGGACACAACTGAGTGACTGAACTGAACTGAGCATCTATGTATGTTCATCTTTAGTAGAAAATGCCAAACCTTTTACAATCACTTTCCCACCAGCAATGTATGAAACTCTAGTTTCTCACATCCTTGTCAATATTATAGATGTTGGTGTATCATGGCATCACATTTTTATTTTAATTTGCATTTTCCTGATGACTTATGATTTGGAAGACTTTGTTATATGCCTACCGGCATCTGGATATACTCCATAGTAGGGTGCCTCTTTGGCCCAACTTTTTAATTGGGGAGACAATAATTTGCACAGATTTGTAGTTCTTTAAATATTTGCTATAGGAGTCCTTTGGAATATATGTATTGCATACATTTTCTCCTGTTCACCAATTTGTTTTTTCACTTCCTTAAGTTATGTCTCTTGATGAAAAGAACCTCTTAATTTCAATGAATCCCTGTTTATACAGCTTTTCCTTTTGGCATTTGGGGGTGGGGGGGTCCTATAAAATTTTTGCCTACCCCAAAGCTACAAAAACTGCTCTTACATTATCTTCTATAAGATATGTGTTTCTCCTTTCTTATTTAGGTTTGAGATCCAGTTGGAACTGATTCAGGGCTGTTGTGTAAGGCAGAGGTCAAGACTCTTGTTTTTCCAGAGAGATGCCCAATGGACCAAGTTACTTAAAAGTACAACATTCTCCACTCTGTTATAATATCAGTCGGTATTTCTTTAAACTTCCATGGTGGGAAAGCTGGTTTTAACATGCTTCCAAATTTGGTATTTACTGGTCTGGGCTAATCATTCACTTGTGTCCAGCTTTTTGCGATCCCACGGGCTGTAGCCCACCAGACTCCTCTGTCCACGGAATTCTCCAGGCAAAAATATTGGACTGGGTTGCCATTTCCTTCTCCAGGAGATCTTCCTGACTCAGGGATCAAACCCAGGTCTCCTGCATTGCAGGCAGATTTTTTACCATCTGAGCCACCAGAGAAATACTCATTTACTGGCTTAGATCATAGAAAAGGATGAAGCAAAACAGCAACTAGATGTAGACTTCTAGAACAGAAAACCTGCCAGTATCTCTGTGTGTTGGGTTAGGAAAAATTGATGCTTCATGTCTGAGTTAAGAGATCTAAACATCCACACAACAAAGCACAATTTACACAGCAGCAACAACACGCCAACATGACCGAGCCTAGAGCCCAACCCTGACGCTTTCGAGATTCCTGAACATGGGCACCAGCTCCAGACCCGGGAGAGGCAGGTGGGCAGGTGAGTGAACACTCCAGCTGTGCCCAGGAACAGCTAGGCAGCTCCGCAGGAAGAGAAGGGGCTGCCTCCCAACCCAGGAGTCCTGTTCCTCCCATCACCGATTCTTACGAGTCAAACAAGGCAGGAACGGCTCCCCTTGTCCTGGAGAGAAAACTGAGAGTCGGGCATGCTGAGGACTTGCCCAAAGTCACCCAAGTAAGAGCCAGAACCAGAGTGAGTCACTGGGAAGACAAATTCCCAAAGGTGGTCACCTTTCTGAGCCTTCATCCTCAGAAGAACAACTTTCCCTCCCAAGGCTCACTCGGGGGAATTTAGCAATTAATTACTAGCTGCAAACTGGTAAATCGGAGTTAATTATCTGGACAGATCTAATGGTAGCTACAACTTTGTGGAAATTAAATAAAACCACCACTTTAAAGTGCACAAAGCCTTTTTCATGGCAGTACTTAAGGATGTCTGAACAGGTCCAGCCCAGACTCTGGGCTTGCTAGGACACTGAGGTGGAAGAACTGGTCTGTAGCACGCTGGTCCTTGATGGACCCACTACCGCATCTCAACCACTTCCCAGCCATCCTGACATCCTAGGAAGAAAGAAGTCAATCCTTCCTTCCTGACCCTGTCCTGTAGTGTGCTCTATTCAGGTCCACGGGCCTGACTGGCATAGCCTGGTGCGTTCTTCCCTGTTACTCCCATCTCTGCATCCCCTCTGAACATAAACTTCTTATGGACCATTGGTTCTCACTCTAACAGCCTCTTCAGGAGGGCACTGACTTCCACAAGCTGAGAAATCCAGGGACTTGAAGTTTCCGAGGCAGAGGGTAAGTTGAATCTGGTTAATACCTGGAGGAAAGAACAGAAGTTCACCAGATCAAGGAGATAAAGGCATTCTGCACAGAGGAAAAATGAAATGTAAATCAGTGAAGGGGAGAAAAAAGAGTCTCCAGCATATGAGAATCTGCAGGGCGGCTAGAGGTCAACAAGCTGTGGGTGCAGGGAAGCTGTAGAGGTTGACTGGGAGTAAGGAGAACCTTGCAGGCCATCGTAAAGAGTTGAAACCTTGCCCCCAAAGAACGTTCTGGCTCTAAGAATGTATTGAAGCATGGCAAGATCGGAACGTTGGCAGATAAAGTGTAACTGAAAAAGCTCTGAATTGAGAATCAGGTCACCTAGATTCTTGTCCCCACCTGGTCAGTGGACCAGTCATTTTTCACCTTAGTTTCCTTATCTGTGAAATGGGAAGAAATGCTTGTCTAAGTTCTCTCAGTGGGGAACACTGGGGAAAATGGGCCCTTCGTGGCTGAGCTGAGAACTCTATAAACAGTCATGAGACAAAGCAGAGCTGGAGAGCAACACTGACACCCGAGAGCCACTGAGACGGCGGCCTGACCCTGACGCTCCCCAGGTTCCTCTCAAAGGGTCCAAAGAAGACGGCAGCCATGGCCCCAGCTCCAGGCCCAGGAAATGCTCGTTGGAAAAAGCAGGACTTCAGTCACAGCCAGAAACATGTCTGAGATCAGGTCATGCATATATAGTTGGAATCCTCAAAATACTACTCAGACTTCTAAGTCTTAAAAATCGCTTGTATAGAAAATAGTTTGACATAGACCACCCTCATCATATCCTAACTTCTTCATCCCACCCTGGGAGTCACTGTGGCCCTAACCCACAAGGCCACCAACCCCAAAGCCCATTTGAGTCAAGCATGGAGGGAACCATGGCCTCAGCCTCACCTTCTGATTAAGTCTGAAGTCACTGTGATGATGAGTCTATCTACCCGGGTGATCAGAGATTCAAGCTATCCATCCTTTCCCCCTGCTCTCACCTGCATTGAGCAAGCTCACACTGGTGGCCAGTTTCTGGGTTCCATCTCTCCCTAAGTCTCGGTTTACCACTGAGATTGTGGCCTACTGACCATTACCTGCTTATCTGGACCATAGCATCCTTACTAGATATGTCTGTCTCAGTCCTTGAGAAGGCTGAGCCGACAGTATTGCCCGGGGCCAAGATGGAGCCAGGGCTGACCTTTCTTCAGTGGCCAGGGCCCCACAAAGTTTAGTTCAGCCTATGTGAAGACATACACCAAGTCAGCTGGGCAGGGAGACTGAGAGGTGGGAGTGAGAGCCCCATCTGAGGGGCAGGATTCCTTATCCAACGGCTGCACAGTTTTGACCAAGACACTTAATATGTTTCCTGCTCTTTGAAAGGTCCTTTTTAGATTAAAATTCCTTGAACCCAAGACACGGACACAACATAAATATCCGCAGACAGATGAATGGATAAATAAGATGTGATACATAGTCTACAATGGAATATTACTCGGTAATAAAAAAGAATGAAAAAATGCCATTTGCAGCAACATGGATGGACCCAGAGAAGGTCATCCGGAGTGAAGTAGGTCAGACAGAGAAAGACAGATAGCACATAATGTTGCTTGCATGTGGAATCTAAAAAGATGTGCAAATGAACTTATCTACGGCACAGAGTGGCACCCCACTCCAGTACTCTTGCCTGGAAAATCCCATGGACAGACGAGCCTGGTGGGCTGCAGTCCATGGGGCCGCTAGTCTGGCACGACTGAGCGACTTCACTTTGACTTTTCCCTTTCATGCATTGGAGAAGGAAATGGCAACCCACTCCAGTGTTCTTGCCTGGAGAATCCCAGGGATGGGGGAGCCTGGTGGGCTGTTGTCTCTGGGGTCGCACAGAGTCATACACGACTGAAGCGACTTAGCAGCAGCAACAGAACAGAAGTAGAAGCACAGATATAGAAAACAATATTATGATTACCAGGGGGTGAGGGCAGAAGGGGTAAATGGGAGATTGGAATAGACATACATATATACGTATATGTATATAGATATAGATATAGATAATGGATAACTAACTGCAGCCATGAAATTAAAAGATGCTTACTCCTTGGAAGAAAAGTTATGACCAACCTAGATAGCGTATTCAAAGGCAGAGACATTACTTTGCCAACAAAAGTCCGTCTAGTCAAGGCTATGGTTTTTCCAGTGGTCATGTATGGATGTGAGAGTTGGACTGTGAGGAAAGCTGAGCACTGAAGAATTGATGCTTTTGAACTGTGGTGTTGGAGAAGACTCTTGAGAGTCCCTTGGACTGCAAGGAGATCCAACCAGTCCATTCTGAAGGAGATATACCCTGGGATTTCTTTGGAGGGAATAATGCTGAAGCGAAGAGTTAACTCATTGGAAAAGAGTCTGATGTGGGAGGGGTTGGGGGCAAGAGGAGAAGGGGACGACCGAGGATGAGATGGCTGGATGGCATCCCGGACTCGATGGACGTGAGTCTGAGTGAACTCCGGGAGTTGGTGATGGACAGGGAGGCCTGGCGTGCTGCGATTCATGGGGTCGCAAAGAGTCAGACACAACTGAGTGACTGAAATGAACTGAACTGAAATGAACTGAATGTTGCTGTTAAGTCGATAAGTCAAACTAATGTGGTTTAGTCAATAAGTCGTGTTCCAACTCTTCGTGACCCCATGGACTATAGCGTGCCAGGCTCTTCTGTCGATAGGACTTGCCAGGCAAGAATACTTGAGTGGGTTGCCATTTCCTTCTCCAAGGACTTACTATATAGCACAGGGAACTCTACTCAATAGGGAAGAGAATCTAAAAAGAGTGGGTCTATGTATAATTGATCCATTTTGCTGTACAACAGAAAGTAACACATTGTAAATCAATTATATGCCAATAAAAAGCTAACAAATAAAACTCCCTGAGCCCAGTGAAGAGTTTGGTGATATTCACACGAGAAGAACAAAGATTTGGAACAGAGTAGAGATTCCCTGGGGTCCAGGTTCTCCTCTGAGCAGTACATCAAAGGTGTCTTATGTGGACAGGCAGTGGGGCTACGCAGCCCCAGGACTGGCCAAGACAGGGAGATGAACTAGGACACCCGTCTCACACCTGCTTTAAGCTCAGAGCGCCCTGTGTCCCCAGTGCCAGCACTGGGTGAAAAGAAAGAACTCCAGCCTGGACCTCAGTGCCCTCAGGTTCTGTCCCCCTTCTCCCACACCAGCCTTGTGATTTCATCAGACTCCATGTGAATGGGTTTCCTCAATGACAGATGTAGGGATTCAAATGAAATCCAGCTTGGAGAAGCTCTGTATCGAGGACATAATGAAAAGCAACATTGACAACATTCACGAATGACAACAGCTTCACTTTGAGGGCTCATTCTGTTTCTGACACTGAACACACGGCACGTCTGATCTCGTGCAGCCTCGTGCAAGCCAGGGAGGCAGGGACAGTGTTGACGCTGTCTTAGAGATAAGAAACAGGCACCTACCAAGTTCCTGCAGCTGCAGGGGCTGCCTCTCTGCCTGTGAACCTTACCCACCAACCACCCCACACTGCCTTAGTCTTGGGTCCAACAGCCCGTTTCCACCCATCCCATCCCAGTGTGCACCCTGGCACCAGCATACGACCCACTGTATTCAAATACCACCAGCTGGATTACAATGTGGTCCTGAAATTCGATAGAAGAGAAACTTCAGCCAGGAAAGAACAGCCCCCTAGAGACTGCGGTTTAGCGAGACTTCAGAAAGCTGCATGTGCAAGTCCCAAGTACACGCAAGTCCCAAGACTGTGAAAATAATTGGAGTGAACCAGACCCAGCATCAGAATATAATAAGACCCAGAAAGGGAAGCTCAGCCAAGAGCCAGAGCCACCCCGGGATGTCTGTGAGTCACCAGGGAGGACGTTGCCCCAGAGGAGGCCCTGCCTGGCCGGCGGGTCCCTCCTTTCTGCCAGCACCAACCAGGCGCCTGCTGTGAACCTCCCTGTGCCAGGCATTGCGGGGACATCTGGAGGGGCCCCCACCCTGGGAAGCCAGCAAGGTGCCAGGAGAAGGCAGGCCCAGGTAGATGGTTCAGAGCGCAGGGAGAAAAGTCAATGCTGAGCTGATGAGGTGAGGCCTCAGGATGCTCTCAGGAGAAAAAATCAGTTCTGCCTGCCAGGGTTGGGATGGCTACAGAATGATGGTGATTCTGAGCTGATAATAGGATTTCAGCAGGCAATCAAGAGCATTTCTAGCAGAAAAGAAGGAAGGAACAAAGTTGCAAAGACGGACTCCGGTGTTCAGGTGCAGCTGGGTCTGGCAGCACGAAGGGAGGGAGAGGTCGGGAGGCTCGAAAAGTCGGAGAGAGAGGCAGCGGGTGCCACACAGAGGAGTGGGGACATGTCTTCAGCCTGCAAAGGCCATCAACAGGGGAGTCTCACTGAGAGCAGCGAACCAGAGAGCAGGGCTAGGAGCAGAGGGTGGCTGGGGAGATCCTCTGGCCATGACAGGCGTGGGAGGAGACCCTGAACCCAAGAGGAAATTCAGAGGCCGAGTCACCAGGTCTCCTCGGTGGTCAGCCTGGAGCCACATGGGGACAGAGCAGCTGACCCCGGGGGTTTAGGCCCCAGTCCTGGAGACTGAGGCCACACGCTGCCGAGAGAGCCAGGCTGAAGCCAGGATGCGGAGGGAGCCGCTGCTCACTTAGCTTCTCCACGGGCTCGTCACTGCCATGCGAGGCGGCTCAGACTGGCACTTGGAGCTCTGGCAACTGGCTGCCTAGCAACCTGGCTTCTCAACACTGATCCCATCACACACACACACACATGCAGTCACACATGAACACGTGTGCACATGCCTGCATACACATACACATGTACACATATGAACCAATTACACACACAGATGTGCACATGCACACAGGTGTACCTGCACGTATACAGTGTGGGCGCACGCGCACACACACACACACACACACACACACACACTGCAACTCCGCCATCCCAGGAAGGCTCGTCCCCTCCAGATTTTTCCCCACACAGAGCCCTCCCCTCATCTTTTCCCCAAACCCCTGTCCCACCTGCCTCGCCCCAGGCTCCCATCTCCAAGAAGTCCTTCCTGACAGCCTCCATGCTAACTGCTCCCTGCTGGGGCCCTGTGATGTCATCTTCCTTCCCAAATCTCTTGCGACGTCGTTTTAGACAGCCACAGCAGAAGTGACAAGGGGCATCCAAATTGAGGGATCCAAGAGGGACATTGAATGCTGGCTGAGGCTGGGGAAAGAGTCTGGGGGAGGGGAGTGTTTTCCATCCCATCTGCTGGGGTTTGGACACCAGGCTGAGTACACAGAGCAGCCCAGGTCCCTGTGCTCAGGGATGAACAGGCTGGTGGGAGAGATAGAAGGTTGAGTGTGAAGTCCTGGGCACAGAGGGGGACCAGGCTCTGAAATAGGGGTTGAGGGGTCCTCAGAAGCTCTGTGGCAGCTGGGGGTGGGATAGGAGGCAGGCCTCTGAGAGCAGGTGAAGAGGACGGAATGCCAGCACTTTGGGACGCTCTCTAGGTGCTGGAAACCAGGTCAGAAGCCCACTCTAGGCAGAGGTTCAGGCACCAGACGGGTGCGACAGAGATGAGAGCCCTCTCCAGTCTCCATCCTGGAGTTTCTGATACCAGGGCAGCATCGAGCACCTGAAGAGGGAGAGACGCGTAGGTGCAGCCCTGCCTGGGGCTCAGGAAAGCAGCTCTGAGAACACTGGGGCCACCGCAGTGGGGCTGAGTGGGCAGAGGGGAAAGGAAGCAGCTCCCCATGAGCCAGGCAGGTGGGGCCATCTGGGAGCTCCATGGAGGGGCAGGCAGGGGTGGGAGGAGAAGGGGCTTGTGGCAGGAGCCAGTGTGTGTAATTAAGCTGGTGGGGCTTGAGGCAGCCAGTCGTGCTTGAGGCTGTCACTGCCATCCTCTCTCCATGTGATCGAGTCCCAGGATTAATCCATTCTCCTCCCACCCCCCGACAGCCCCTGCTGAGTCTCTGGTGGGCCTGCCCCACCACTCCACCCCACCTCTGCCTGGGGATGCTGATCAGCCCCATGATGCCAAGGATATCAGAGCACCTTGCAGAGCCAAGAACAATTCTGCAGGCCCAGGTCAGCTCTCCCCTAGTGTTTCCCTAGAGTGAAGACCCAGAGTGACAGCTTTCATCCAGCCTGTGCCGTCCTGGGATCCCTGAGTCCCCATTGACGGCAGCACCACATTAACCAGCCAGTCCCCACCCTCCAGAGCATCTTCCATGTCCTAGGAATTATTAGACTGTTACAGGGGATTTTTCCTAGATAGCGAGTAGCCTGCATCCTAAGAGATGGTGAGTTCAGAGACAGAGCTTCCTCCTCTTGTGGTTCTTGCAGCAAAGTGATGGTGAGGAATAGGCCCTACTCCTTCATCTCAGCCCTGCCATTTCCTGCCTGTGCAACCTTGGGCAGGCAACACAACTTCTCTGAACCTGTTTTTCTTCACCTGTGAAATAGGCGGGAAAGAAGTGGGGCAATCAGGATGATCAGTGACAGCGATGTAAAGTTTCTGAGTCCAACACGTGGCTGGCCATTCACAAAGATTGCTCCTTTTCCTCAGGGGCAGCGAGGTGTGAAGGAACAAGCCAAGCTTTCAAGCTGCGTTTCCCTGAGTTCAGCCTGGCAGTTTATAAATCGCTCTAGCTTTCCAAGCCTTGGAGTCAGCAGCGGTAAAAGAGAAGAATGATGGAGAGGGCTTCACCCAGTGGCTCAGCGAGAAAGAATCTGCCTGGAATGCAGGAGACACGGGTTCAATCCCTGGGTTGGGAAGATCCCCTGGGAGGAGGGCACAGCAATCCGCTCTGGTATACTGGTCCGGAGGATCCCATGGACAGAGGAGCCTGAGGGGCTACAGTCCGTAGGGTCACAAAGAGTCGGACACAGCTAAAGCAGCTTAGCACATGCACACAAGATGGAAAAAGTGCAGGGTCCAGGTAAGGATTCAATGGATGGAGCCTGACACCAGGAACTGAGCACAGGAGCTCCTAAGAATGTCCATCCCTTCCGGGGGTGAAGATTACAATAGGTTCTTCACAGGTCAAGAGTGGCAGGGTCCTGAAGGCCAAGATTTCATCTTTGCAAGAGATGACATAGGTCTGACCCGGAGCTCTCTCCACTCTGCACTCCGGGTGACATAGAAATTAGTCCAACTTCTACCATGAGTGGTTTGATCTAGACCCACCCCCCTCTACACTTCACAGATTCTAGTAAAAGTATCTCTATAAGATCTTACTAATGTTAACAATAAAATGATTAAGGGAGGAGATTGCAAAAGGACAGTTTCTATATGCTTTCTCTAAGAGGCTTCCCTGGTGGCTCGGACGGTAAAGAATCTGCCTGCAGTGCAGGAGGCCTGGGTTCAATCCCTGGGTCAGGAAGATCCGCTGGAGAAAGGAATGGAAGCCCACTCCAGTATTCTTGCCTGGAGAATTGCATGGACAGGGGAGCCTAGTGGGCTACAGTCCATGGCATCCAAAGAGCTGGGCACGACTGAGCGACTAACAGTTTAAGAGGGCCACAGAGAAGATCAGCTCTTGCAGTGTGCGGTCTGGGAAACCTGTCTTGAAAAGCTACCGTATTCAGAATACTTGCACCAGATATTCTGTGGGACAGGTTCACTGCAAGAGTGGCTGCTCTTTGCGGTGTCGCTTTAAAGTTCTTCCCATCAAGAGGTGGATGCTATTGGCCAGCAGAATGTGGCATGGTGCCAGTCCCAAAAGCCAGGCATGCTTCCGTGGTTCTGTTGGGCCCCAACCGTGTGAAGAAGCCCAAGCTAGCCTGTTGGAGGCTAGAATTTCCAATAACCCCAGCTGCCCTCCAGCCAACTTTGCATGTAAACAAAGCCATCTGAGATCATCAATCCTCCAGCCTACCCACCAGCTTAGCACAAACACATGGGCCGAGCCAGCCAAGATCAGCCTGGCCTGGCCCCGGATTAGCAGGTGTGTCAGCTGACATATAAACTTGTAAGCAATAATACATGCTTTTTTCTAAGCTTCTGAGTTTGGGGTACTTTGTTACATAGCATTAACCATGCTACGTCATTGGATTATCTCACTTTATATCAATAATCCAGTGAGCTAGGAATTTTTATTCCAATTGTACAGTAGAAGAAACTCTCCTGCAAAAAGCTTTAGCAGCTCACCCACATTGTCACAGCTAGAAACAGGTAGAGCCATAAATAAACCTCTGATCTTCTTGACTCTATAGACTGTGTTTCTTCTATTGCAGCAGATTCTCTCCTTTCTCTAGGTAAAAGTCTTAGAGGATCCCTTAAAATGAGGATCACAGAGGCCCAAGCCACAGTGATTGCTCTCATGATGGCATGTTCCAAGCCCTCATGAAAAAACTTCTCAGAATTTGGGGACGATGTTTTTTATCTTTAAATGTGACTCCCATTGAGAATCTCAGTCTTTTCCAGCATTTCTAAGAGCCAGAGCCTTGACCTTCCTTTGCTTGTTAATTAGGATATTGGAGGGAAAATTTATGTGTATGTGTAGAAGGGGAGTTTTCAAAAGTCAGTTCTTCTGAAGACCACTCAACTGAAAATTTCATCAATTCATTAATGAAGAAATACAGCACAAGAATTCCAGGGCAAAGAACAAATACCATCTATACTGTGGGGGGGGGGGCAAATTTTTCTTTTAAGACCCAGTAATGAACACATGCTCTAAATTATTCTCCAAATTAACTGCTTCGTGGGAAGAGAGCAGTACTGGCAATCCAGCTCCGTGAACAGTGCTCAGACGTCTATCCAAGAGGTATAGACATGATTTTCTTGAATCTAATTTCTAAAAAGGCAGGTTATACACAGCTCAGCATAAGAAGCTTCCTTCTGAAAGATGTCTCGGGATGGTCTGGGTTGCCTCACAAAGGTGGTGAGTCCACCAGCATGAGAGGTATGCAAGCAGAGTCTGAGTCTGGCTGGAGGAGTTGCTATTTTCTATGGACAGCTGGAGGCTAGAGGAAATGATCACTCAGTCAGGCTGCCTCCAACTGTGAGAAGGAAGGAAACTGACTTTATTCCATGATTTTTTAAAGCAATTTGGTTTATTTATTTTTGGTTGTGTGGGGTCTTCAGTGCTGTGCGGGCTTTCTCTAGCTGTGGCAAGCAGGAGCTGCTCTCTAGTTGCGGTAGGAGAGCTCCTTATTTTGGTGGCTTCTCTTGCTGTAGGGTGTGGCTCCAGGGCACGTGGCCCTCAGTAGCTGTGGTGCATGGGCTCTGGAGCTCAGGTTCCATAGTTGCTGGTGCATGGGCTTGGTCGCTTCACAGCGTGAGCCATTTCGCCTGACCAGGGGCAGAATCCGTGTATCCTCCATTGGCAGGCAGATTCTTTAGCACTGAACCACGAGGCAAGCCCTACGTCATGACTTCTAGAAGCCGATCCCTTTACCCACAGAAAATGTCATTAGAATATCGGAATATGCAAACGTCCTCAATGGCCATAGCAGCAGGCCCAGGATATCAGAGACTCCAGATGACTTTTCAGCAGCACGCTGCTTTCAATGAATCATTAAGGTTGGAAGCATTTTCCCACTTGGTTTAAAATTTCCAGCTTTGATCGCTCAAATTGGGAGCCTCGCAGGAGACATTTCAAAAGCAAATTGTGACTGATGATGTTATTTTGGCCTCGGTTGGGCTGGCACTTTGAGTGACCATGAGGCATCAGGCAAGAAAGCTCTTTTGACAACTTACAAAATGTTTAGATTAATCAAATTTTCAGGCTGGCTCCTGCCTGGGGAGGATGGAGCTTGCAGGAGTGGCTGGAACGTTTTACCATATCTGGCTTGATCACAGAGGGTGATGCGTCCGCTTTTCTAGCGATTACAGACATTGAGTCGGACAAGTGTTGCATCAGTATGTTTAATTGGCAAAAATACCCTAATTAGATTTTTAATAGATGCCTTCTGACAGCGGAGACAACAAAGATGATTGATTTTTCTCGTGAAATCTTCGGAGGGGAAAATCTCTCGCTTTCAAATTTGTTCAGAAGCCATTTCTCTGAAGCCCCTTCAGTTAACATTGGGCTCCTGTGAGCCTCTCGCGAGCAGAGTGTATTTCAAATATTAATGGAAGTCTAAATCTGTGTTCTTTCTCAGTTCAACCTTTTGCACTCAAAATTCATGAGTGTGTATTGATTTAGGCAGCCTTCCCAGGACCCTTGTACCATTGGGCTCTTTTGTTCAATGTTAATATGCCCCAGCTTATCAATTATTCACTTGCTAAGTGAAAGCAATGTAAATCTAGCATTCTGAGCGAAAAGAACTGTTCTTTTCATTCCCTAAAAAATACGATGACAACGGAGGCTGGTGACTTCGCCAAACTAATGCTTGATTTAGTGGGTAACAAGGCCTGCCGCCCTCCCACTCTCTGTGTTCTCTTCCATTGGAGGAGCCAGTGCAATAAAATCAGAATTAGCAGATATGTACCTTCGGGAACTGACGTTTCACATCCTACTTTGAGGAGAGAGAAAGAAAGAACGAGAGAGTTAGATTAGCATCAGAGATGTAGTATAAAGGAAGGATCAGAGATTATCCGGAGATGGAGGTCTCTCTACTGCATCTTTATCTTCCTCCATTTCTGCTCCCGTAATGCAGCTGGAACTGTGGGCCTTGTGGATGTGAGTAACCACAGCTACAGTTCATGCAGGACCCATCTCTGGCTCCCAGCAGCCCTGCAAGCTGGGTGGTAGCAAGTTTTGCAGATGAAGAAGCCAAGAAGCAAAGAGGGCAAATTGTTGGCTGGAGATCACACCACCCGGAAAGAGGTGGAGTAAGAATTTGAATCCAGTTTGATTTACTCAGAGCGCATGCTTGGGGTTCCTTTGATGAGCTTTTGTTTTGTTCAGTCGCTAAGTCCTGTCTGACTCAGCAACCTCATGGACTGCAGCAAACCAGTGTCCTCCACTGTCTCCTGGAGTTTGCTCAAATTCATGTCCACTGAATCAGGGATGCTCTCTAACCATCTCATCCTCTGGTCACCCCCCGCCCTTTCTCCTTTTGCCTTCAGGCTTTCCCAGCATCAGGGTCGGTTCCAGTGAGTCAGCTCTTCCCATCAGCTGGCCAGTCTTGGAGCAGGTTTAGCATCAATCATTCCAATGAATATTCAGGGTTGATTTCCTCTAGGATTGACTGGTTTGATTTCCTTGTAGTTCAAGGGACTCTCAAGAGTCTTCTCCAGCACCACAATTCAAAATTATCCATTTTCAGATTCAGCCTTCTTTATGACCCAACTCTCATATCTGTATAGGTTACCGTCTGCTTAGTTGAAATCAGGACCAGAGTTTATACGTGGGGCTGACAAACTCCACAATTCACACTGGACTGGACCAGCTTCTATCACTGATGCCCCAGAGATGCTTCTGAAACCCAGCCATGTTCTCAATCAGCAAAGCTACGTTCAGTGTTGGGTTAAGTGCATGCATGTGTGCTAAGTCACTTCAATCCCTGCTGACTCTTTGTGACCTTATGCGCTATAGCCCACCAGGATTCTTGGTCCATAGGGTTCTCCAGGCAAGAATACTGGAGTGGGTTGCCATGCCCTCCTCCAAGGGATCTTCCTAACCCAGGGATAGAACCCATGTCTCCAGTATCGCCAGCATTGACAAGTGGGTTCTTTACCACTAGCGCCACCTAGGAAGCCTTGATAGTTAAGGTACTTGTAGATTTTCTTGGCTATGAAATGGGGTAATAATGTTGGCTTCATATAATAGTTACAAGGATTAAACGAGGTAACAGCCCTTGTATAAAGTACCAAATGCACACTAGATCCTTGGTGAAACCTGATTTCATTTCCCTTCTTCCTTGACTTTTTCTTAAAATATTATTTTAATGTGGACCATTTTTAAAGTCTTTATTGAATTTGTTACAATATTGCTTCTGTTTTATATATTTATTTTTTTTGTCCACGAGGCATGTGGGATCTTAGTTCGCCAACCAGGGAATGAACCTTCACACCTCGCATTGAAAGGTGAAGTCTTAACCACTGGACCACCAGGCGAGTCCCCTTCCTTGACTTTTTCCCCTTCCAAACCCTAGTAGAAAACTTAGATGTTTTGGAATATTTGCAGCATCGCTTAGAACTACAAAGAGTTTCTGGTTAATTAACTCTCAGTTAATCAGATAATTCAATTAACCACAACACTCCCTTGAGCAATTGATTAATGCAAGTTTTACTGTATACAAAGCATTACAGAATATTATCCAGTAACACTACTCACAGACAAAATGGAGGGGAAAAAAAAAAAAGCATTTCATGGGGAAAATGGTAGATCATGTCATCTTTGGTTCAGCTGCCTCCTCAGCCACCCCTTTAACCTCCTACCCCTTCCCTGTCCTACAACCTTCGTTCAACCCCTTTGCATTAAAGCTTCTGCCCCACCCATGACTGGCTGCAGTTGGATATTCATCCTACCAGGACCAGGACCCACCACATGCCTCTGTTTACATGCTGTCAGCCAATACAGTTGGAGAAGGCAATGGCACCCCACTCCAGTACTCTTGCCTGGAAAATCCCACAGACGGAGGAGCCTGATGGGCTGCAGTCCAGGAGGTCGCTGAGAGTCGGACATGACTGAGCGACTTCACTTTCACTTTTCACTTGGAGAAGGAAATGGCAACCCACTCCAGTGTTCTTGCCTGGAGAATCCCAGGGATGGGGGAGCCTGGTGGGCTGCCATCTATGGGGTAGCACAGAGCCAGACTCGACTGAAGAGGCTTAGCAGCAGCCAACACAATGGGGTGAAGTCTATTCTAAGTTTCATGTATCAGGCATCATTCTCTAGATAAAAGGAACAAATAGGATATCAAGAGCTATGGGTGAGGAACAGTCCATTGTACATATGTTACTTTCCTTTCATCCCTATTGTTCCTCCATCCAGTCCAGAGGATTTTCTTTGAGTTTGAAAGTTGCCTTCTCTGCCGATATTCAAAACCACATCCATCCTGTCTTATTTTGACCTGTTCCTCCTCAGTTACTTCCATTTTCCAATCTCAGTTTCCTTCCTGTCCATAAGGACCCTCTTCTGCTTTCAAATATGATTGATTCTCCCCACTTTCAAGGCAAGTGCTGTCTGTGGATTGTGACAGCCCCACGCTGGCAGCTCTGTGAGCATTTGGAGTCACTGCTCTGACCACACCCAGATCTTTAAACACAATTCACCTGGAGTAACCAAGCGAGCATGGTGAGTAAGGGCTTGGGTAATAACATCAGAGCCAGCAGACCAGCACAGGAACAACAGAAGTCCTCAAGAACACCCGTGCTAGGACTTCTCGGGTGGACCAGCGGCTAAGCCTCTGCTGTCCCAGTGGAGGGGGCCCAGTTGCCAACCCTGGTCAGGGAACTGGATCCCACATGCCTCAACTAAGTTACCTGGTACAGCCAAATAGATAAACAGCGCTTTAAAAAAAAAAAAATGTAGAGGAAGAAGAGATACCTCCTCTTCAGTATTAAAAAAAAAAAAAAAGCCCATGCTTCCCCTTGATGTTCTGCCCTCTGCCTCCTAAGCTGACCTTGTAAGTCAGTTCATTCTTAACTTTGGCTGCACACTGCAATCGCCTGAGGAATCTTAAAGGTATTGCTGTCCTGGTATCACTCACAGAGATTTGGAGTGAATTGATCTGTGGTGGACAGAGAAGCCTGGCTGGTAGGCTACAGTCTGTAGGGTCGCAAAGAGTCGGACACAAATGAAGCAGCTCCACACACAAGCACACAGGCACACACTCATACACACATATGGCTGGGCAGTGGAATTTTTTAACACTCCTGAGGTCTTTGTAATGCACAGTCAAGTTTGAGGAGCACAAGCCGTGAGATGTTTCCAGCCTTTTCTGAGACTCAGCTCTCTTGCAGTCTGCTGTTTAAGCCACTCCGTGTCACAGCCCCTGCAGGAACTCAGTCTCTGCAAGGAAGCTCTTCTCCACTGGGCTGTTTCCCTCAGCCTCATCTTCTCAGTACAGTGTTGACAGAGCAAAGAAGGCATCACAGTGTAGGAAAGTGGGGTTTGCACCTAGTGTGCGCCATCGTTAGTTTCAGCAGAGCTTTAAGAGCGTGGCTCCTCAGCCAGGGGAAGGAAGGCAGCTAGGACAGCCAATTGTTCAGTCACTAAGTCATGTCCTACTTTTTCAGCCCTATGGACTGCAGCACGCCAGGCTTCCCTGTCCCTCCCTATCTCCAGGAATGTGCCCAAGTTCATGTCCATTGAATCGGTGATGCTAGCCAACCAACTGCACCCAGAGGCTATGCCAAATCTCATGTGAACAAGCTGCCTACTTGCTGGGCTAGTAGGGTTTAAGAATATTCACATAGAAGTCAGACGTCCTGGGTTCAAACCTCAGCTCCTTCACGCCCCAGCTTTGTAAGTCTGGGCAGCCAAGTCTCTCAGGCCTTCCAAGACTGAAGTCCCCCATCATCCTTTCAGCTGCCATGCAAGGATGTTTCTCAGCTACTAGAGGATGTGCTCAGATTCTTACCGTGCGGCCCCTCCATCTTCACAGTCAGCAGAAATTTCCCGACACTAGCTCCCTCTCACACTCTGTATCTCTAAATTCCTCTGTCTCTAACCTCGAGACCCAGATTTTTCTTTTTCTTCCCTTTTCATGTGCGCAAGTGATTAAGTCCGTCCTACCCTGATATAACATATCTGATCAGGAGAATGAAATCCATCACAGTCACACAGTCACTGTCCTGGGGCTTATTGGGGGGGGGGGGAGATATATACCAGGAAACAGGGATCTTGGGGCCATTTAGAGCCCTGCTAATACCAGAGAATAATAATAACTCTTAGCTTGTGGACTTACCATGAGAAATAAGAGAATGCCAGCTGAGCCCTGAGCATAGGGCTGGTCACACAGCAAACATGCGATGTATTAGATGTTGTTTTTCTTGGCAGCCCCGTGAGTCCAGGACACCCTGATCCTTGGAATTCCCTTACAGAGAGAGCCTCGGTTGGCCCCTCCAGCTGAAATCTCCCTCTCCCCACATCAGAGCCAGGCTCAATTCCATCCCACCACATTCGGGCAGCATGGATGCCCAGGAAGCACCACTGGATGGAACACCCTTTGAGATGCACTTGAGGATGTTTCTGCTGGAATGCCAAGACAGGCATTCCTGCGGGCCTTATCTGACATGAGCACAATGTTCCTTTCAAGGATTATGTTGATAGATCCCCATCATCCCCTGATGCCTTCAGAAGCACAATGGGAATACTGAAGCTGTCAGTGTTCATAACTCACTACAATCCTGTCCTTAAAAAGAAAAAAAAAAAAAAAAAGGCTTCTCAAGGAAGATAAAGAGAATCTTATTGAAAACATCATGTGCAGTCTTCTCTAAGTAGCAGCTACAGCATCAATATTTAGTAATGAAATTCTGTTTTCTTTTATATCCCTCCCCCTAAGTTATTTACAGGAAAACATCAAAATGCCTGATAGCCCCAGCTCGATGAGTGTTTCTGTATAAATCCTGGACTGAGAATCAAGGGGCTTAGATGTTATTACTCGCTTGGCAGCCAACCCTCAAAGTGACCTCAGGCGCATCTCTTTCTCTCCCTGGACCTCAAGTTCTTCCTCTGCAGATGAAGCAATAGAGATAAGTGATCCCTGAGGTTCCTTTAAGCTCTGGGATCACAGGAAATAATCTCTGAGGACTCCTGCCTTACACCCTTCCCCCTCTGTGAGTAACCTTAATGCCCGCAGCTCACAGCATGGCACATCCGGTGACAATGTCTCCCCAGGGGAGGCGTGTCTCCCCAGGGGGACTCTAAGGTCCTAGAGGCCTCGGGCTATCTCTCATACATTTCATTTATTTCTTCCTCAGATATCCACCGTATGCTTGCTCTGAGTAGGATTCTCTTAGACATGCAGAATGCAGGTCTTTTCCCAGTTTGCATCACCAGTTGTTTTGCAAGAGCCTTAAAGAGATGCACCTTTGGGGGGCTGGAGGAGGGAGTGGACAACACAAGGAGCACCCCGAGCTATATAAGTACAGCTTATCTTCCTGTATTCAACATTTATGATATGGAATACATCCAGTCCCAGGGTCATTAATTCCGAGTCCACAGATATCTTTCCATCTCCAAAATCTGTGATTGCAAATTGAACTCATGGTAGTTGCTGGCACTGTTGTTGATGAGTCACTAAGTCATGTCCAACTCTTTTGTGACCCCATGGACTGTAGCCCACCAGGCTCCTCTGTCCATGGGATTTTCTAGGCGAGAATACTGGAGTGGGTTGCCATTTCCTACACCAGGGTATCTTCCTAACCCAGGGATTGAACTCACATCTCTTGCATTGGCAGGGGAGTTCTTTACCCCTGAGCCATCAAAGAAGCCCAAATTGAGATCACACTTTCATTAACGCCCAAATAATGAGGCGGAGCCCTTCCTGCCCATGTAGGTCTCAAGGACTCCTTGAGCATGCACCTTGAGTGTTTTTGAGAGACTGGAGTGTGACCTTTGATGCCTGGAGGGAGTCCGTTTCAGGTCTTGTACCTGATGTCTGCATCAGCCCTCCCTCCACCACCTCTAGGAAGTCCTGGGAGGATACAGTGATGAATAAGATAGTCTGCTCGCCCCTAAAGCCCAGGTTGTACTCATGTGAAGGTAGTACAGCTTTGGATACAGGTTTTAGAGGCGGGCTCAGAGAGAAGGCTTACGGGACAGTAAGGGAAGGAGGAGGGGGTGATGCTAGGTCTTGAGGGAATGGAACGGTGGTTGCAGATGCACAGGGCAAAGAGGACAGCCCAGGCCGTCAGTATCTAGAAGTTAAGAAGGATCTAGGGTGGCGGAAGGATACAGCCTGAGGGCCCTGGGCACGTGGGAGATGATGGAGGGGCAGCAAGAGCCAGGTCTGGAAGGCTACGTGTCACACAAGCTAAGGATCTTGGGTCCAGTCTTGCAGACACTAGGGAGCCCTTCAGGACTTAATGGAGGAGTAACCAGGGAAGATTGATAGCTTAGAAAAATTAGTCTGACAGTCCGTACCCACTGCACTGCACGGGTCCAGAGAGTGCCTTTCATACCACATCCTAGCTCAGCAGTGCCCCCCAACTTCACAGCATATGAGGTGAATGAGCAGCTGGGGTCAGGGAGCTCAGCAGCTCTGCACTGGGCAGTGACAAGTGTGGCCTAGAGGGGACAAGACTGAAACAGACAGAAGTTAGGAGGCTGTTGCCAGGGCCTGAGAGAGAGAGAATGAGTTCAGAACCAAAGCAACAGCAGCAGGCTACGTCTTTCACAACCAGAGCACCCAGCTCCAGGTTGCACGCAGAAATGAACACCTGATTGGAATATCCACCCAGGAGGAAAAGGGGATGACAGAGGATGAGATGGTTGGATGGTATCACCTATTCAAAGGACATGAGTTTGAGCAAGCTCCGGGAGATAGTGAAGGGCAGGGAAGCCTGACGTGCTGCAGTCCATGGGGTCGCAAAGAGTCAGACATGACTGAGCAACTGAACACCACCACGTGGGTTAAGAACAGAGCAGGAGTACCCCAGGTGGCACATGAGGCAGGAAGGGGGCCAGCCCAGCGGGCAGACATGGAGCCTGTAGTCCTTTTTCTTCAGACACTGAATCCACATGCCCCTCCAAAGGGCCTTCTAAGCAGGTTTGGAAGATCTTACACGGTCTGCCATCCTAGAGCACCTAGAGTTGACTATCAGATCTCTTGCACCCCAGAACACTTTTTCCTTCCGCTGATCTGGCATCATCAGGAGCTGCACACAGGAAGCTGGGAGGAAGGAAGGGACCCTGCAAATCCAGCTGAGGGGGAAACTCTGCCAGTCTCAGGGTGGAAGAGGGCGCTGCTCAAGCACCCTCACCAGGATCCGCAGAGTCACGCAGCCCTTCTCACCCTGGAAGCCCTTGGTCTGGATAGAGGAAAAACCCAAGCCAAAGACCTGGACTGATCCAT
>SJYF01000598.1:3311408-3329609 GCA_006410515.1 Procapra przewalskii | reverse complement strand
AAAAAAAAAAAAAAAAAAAACCCTGATCTTCACATACAGAGCAAGAACTACTCCAAGTCGCCTCTGCTGAAGAGAAATACATTCATGGTGCCTGGGGGATAGAGACTAATTACTTACTCATCATCCTCAGAAGTCAGGAGCATCTGAAACTGTGCTTTCCTGGAAGACCAGGCTCCTTTGGCTGCTTCTTTTCACAGTTCATGCCTCCATCCACTCCCATCAGTCTGACAGCTTCCCTCTGACATCGCCTCCACCATTCCACTTGGCAAAAGGCATCAAATCCAGGAATAAACTGACCTGATGGGTTAAAATAAAAACAAAACTAATGGAATAAGAGCCAAAGCAGGCTGAATGCCAAAGAACTGATGCTTCTGAACTGTGGTGCTGGAGAAGACTCCTGAGCGTCCCTTGGCCTGCAAGGAGATCAAACCAGTCCATCCTAAAGGAAACCAACCCTGGATATACACTGGAAGGACTGATGCTGAAGCTGAAGCTCCAGGACTTTGGTCACCAGATGCAAAGAACCAACTCATTGGAAAAGACCCTAGTGCCGGGAAAGATTGAGGGCAGGAAGAGAAGGGAGCGACAGAGGATGAGATGGCTGGATGAGATCACCGACTCAAAGGACATGAATTTGAGTGAACTCCAGAAGATAGTGAAGGACAGGGAAGCCTGGCGTGCTGCTGTTCATGGGGTCACAAAGAGCTTGACATGACTGAGTGACTAAACAGTAACAACAATTTTAGAATAATTCAATAATGCAGAATATCCTCCTTAATAACGAGAGGCCATAGCATATGACGATGACAATAATGATCAAAGTAATTATCATCATGAAGTCAAACATGTAAACACCAACAGAGACAAGAAGCGCTTGATGCCAGTTTGCCTGACTTGCCAATCTCAAATCCCTTCAACTTCTCAGTAAGTGTGAGTTTTAGCTGATCTATCTTTCTTCTCAGACAGTAACCTTTAATGGAGTTAATTAATGGAACATTTTTAAAGTCCCCCTGTAATTTTTTTTGATTACAGTGATAAAATACACCTTCGTAACCTTTCATGCTTTTGTAATTACTGGTTTGTGAAATTCCAATTATTTCCTCTTTATGAACGATCACCTTTAAAGAAAGTTTCCCCGGTCATTGTTATGTGGCTTTCGGTTTGATAACAGAAATTACAAACAACCACAGCCCACAATTACAGGCCATAAAATCCATGTCACGTAATGTTGCGTGTAATTACATCCTGCCTTCAAATCGCTCATCTCTCCATTGTCAGCCTGCACTATGATTACCTGTTTATGTGTCTGGTGCCTCTACTGGATTCTGAAATGATCAAGAGCAGGAACCCAGAATATGTAATTCATCTCTGAGCCCCTTGTGCCAAGCAGGGAGTCTGCCCCACCAGATTCTTCTGTCATGAGTTGATGGGTAGTTGGAGAGACGTGAGAGACACCATTTGGAATGCTTCACTTCTTTTGCTCACCCAAAAAACACATCTTCCTTCAAGCTTTTTTTTTTTTTTTCAAGCATATTACTGGCTTGTTTGATTTCTTTTCCTTTCAACCCCATCTGAAGGAAATGACCCTCGAGGTTAAAAAAAATCCTCATCTCTGAATAACACAACCAATGGTGGGTTTTACTTTCTTCTTTGTATCATTTTTATTTTACAAATTCTAATGAATACATAGTTCTTTTTGATCTGAACATATTTAATATGAGACTGCACTTTAGGTGGGAGGGAGCATTCACATACTCAGTGAAAAGTGGAAAATGTTTGCCACTAGGTCGTGTCCAACTCTTTGAGACTCCTTGGACTGTAGCCCACCAGGCTCCTCTGTCCATGGGATTCTCCTGGCAAGAATACTGGAGTGGGCAGCCGTTCCCTTCGCCAGGGCATCTTCCCGACCCAGGGATCAGACCCCAGTCTCCTTCACTGAGAGCAGATTCTTTACCGTCTGAGCCCCAGGGAAGTAGCATTAACTGTGTGGACCACATTGAGCTAGTCACGTTGGGGTTCCGGTGCTACTCCTCATTTACAAAACTAAGGTGGTGGATTCCAGGATATCTAACGTACCACTCACGTTCCCAGTCTTAGGATGTAAATAGCTAATTTTCCATAAGAAGTCATCCAAATCATTGGCAGTGAAAACTGAAAGTTAAGTCACTCAGTCGTGTCCGACTCTTGGCGAAGCCATGGACTATAGCCTACCAGGCTCCTCCATCCATGGCATTTTCCAGGCAAGAATACTGGAATGTGTAGCCATTTCCTTCTCCAGAGGATCTTCCTGACCTAGGGATTAAACCTGGGTCTCCTACATTGTAGACAGACACTTTTACCATCTGAGCCCCCAAGGAAGTCCCACATCACTGACAAAACATGGATAAAGTTATCTGAGAATGTCGAGGATAGTGAGATTGCTTTTAGCTGGTAGATCAGAACAAGGTGGAGAAAGTGATGCTGGAGCTGGGTTTGGAAGGATGAGTAGGTGCCAACCTACTTGGAGGAGAGCAGAAGGGATGTACAGTGGAAGCTCCCTGGGGAGGACAGAACAAAAGGTGTAAGAGACAAGTGAACTGGCTGCAAGTAGGGAAGCCGTGGGTGGATGATGAACAAGGCAGTCCTAGGTTGATCCACGTAATTGACAAGGAGAAACCCTCAAGCTAGCAGAGCGAAGATTAAAAGGCTAAATCTTTGCCTAAAATAAAGCTGCAGCACATCTGAATTGATCAGACGGCACAAGCCACAGCTGAATCCTCTTAGCCAGCAACATCAGCCAGCAACATCAGGACCAATGGCCGAGCATCACCAAAAAGTTGTTTGAAGCATGGAATCACAAAAAAATGATACAAGCACACCTGCAATAATCCCATTTTAACTTAAAAAATGTATAAATATGCATTCATTCTTTGGGTTCATCCTCTCTCCTTGAGGAGTTCCACCTGATTTCCAAATCTCCTGCTTTATTTACTTAACCCAGAACAAGAACTAAAGACACCAAGCAACCGGAACCCAGAATTCTTCCCCATTTATGTAATCTTTCCCCAAATTTCATAGTTGCTTTGCCTGCACTCAATTTGACAGCAGTTTACAAGCAATTTGCCTTTATTAAGTCTTTCCCAAGCATTCGACTTAATTTCCATGGAAATGACGACTCTATTACCTTCCTACTCATATTCCATCAGTACTGCAATATTTACCTAATTCTGTAATTGCTATAACAAATAATTTTTTGCATGAACAGGTTTGGGACAAGGATAATTGACTCTTGGGAAGCATGCAGTTTCCCTGATTGGAACAGCTGGGAGTCTCAGAGGGATGAGGGCATTGGTCAGTGAGTTTTACAGAGGAAAGGAAGACCAATGGTTAGCACCATAAGGTGGGTTAAGTGGAGGTCAGTTAGAAGCGTGGTGTGCTGGTTAAGGTTTGACAGCTGGCTCTGGGTGGGGGGCTAATCGGTGGTATTTGCAGATGTCTGTGTTGTTAATACTCTGTCTGACATCTCTGAATGCAGAGATGTGTACAATCAGCTATCCTGCCCAATCAAAGCCAGCTCCAGGACACACTGGTTAAGAGCACATCTTTGGGGCTTCCCTGGTGGCTCAGTGGTAAAGAATCTGCCTGCTGATTCAGGAGACACAGGTTCGATCACTGATCTGGGAAGAGCCCACATGCAGTGGAGCAACTAAGCCCTTGCGCCACAGCCAGTGAGTCTGTGTCCCACAGCCCAGGAGCTGCAACTACTGAGCCACCGCACCCTAGAGCCCAAGCTCTGCCACAAGAGAAGCCACCGCAATGCGAAGCCTGTGCACTGCAACTAGAGGGCAGCTCCTGCTCACCACAACTGGGAAGAAACCCGTGCAGCAACGAAGACTCGGCACAGTCAAAGATGAATAAATAAGTTCATATATTTTTAAAATTCACACTTCTTTTGGCCATGGCAATGATAGAGCTCTCCAAATGGACCAGGAGGCTCTCAAGCACCTCCAGATGAATGCCTTCCAAATAAATTCCTTTTTTTTTTTTTTAAGAGCAAGGATATATTTTCATAGAATAACTTTCCAGCAGTTCACAAGGTTTCCCCTCTGCCCCATCTATGCCTTTTCTCTTCTCGATCACTGCATTGATACCTCCCCTCCAGGCTGAAAAGCCTCCAAGTCACCTGCATCCCTCCTATGACCCCAAACTCAGGAGAGAGGCCCAGGATGTGGGAGAAAGGGAACCCTAGGATGGACCAGAGAGGGACAGGCTCAGCCACATCTGATGCCCCAGGGTGACTTCGGGAAAGAGGAACTGGAAAGGGAGGCAGTGGAGTCTGCTATGGGCTGAAAGGTCTGTGTCCCTCCCAAATGCATGGATTGAAACCTAATCCCCAAGGTGATGGTATTAGGAGGTGGCACCCTCATTAACTAGTGCTTTCATTAAAAAGGGATCATCGGGGACTCTGCTGGCAGTCCAGTGGTTAAGAATCTGGTTAAGTCCCCCTGCCAACACAGGGGACACAGTTTCAATCCCTGGTCTGGGAAGATCCCATATGCCGCGGGGCAACTCAACCAGTGAGTCACAGCTACTGAAGCCCACACACATACAGCCGATGCTCCACAGCAAGAGAAACCACAGCAGTGAGCAGCCCCCACATTGCAACTGCCTCTGTTCACTGCAACTGGAGAAAGCCCGTGCACAGCAGCGAAGACGGCCAGTAAGTGAATAAATACTAAAAAATCCTCTTAATAAAAAAAGGACTCAGAGCGCTCCCTCGCCCCTTCCACCACGTGAGGACACAGCCAGAAGACAGCCATACAGACATCACATCTTCCAGCACCTTGATCTTGGACTTCCCAGCCAGTATAGGCACTCCTTCAGAAGCAGCTGCCATTTATTCTCCGGGATCTGCCAAAGACCCTACTCTGGATCGGAAGTCACGTGTCAGGGGCTGAGTCCTGTGGTTCAAGCAACTTCAACTGTGCACCTGCCATGAGCCAGGTATTCAACACAGAGACCTGGTCCCAGCCCGGCCGGCCTCAGCCTTCGGAAGCAGTGAGCAGGTGGATGGAAATTCTTCAACATCTCGCACGCTATACTCCACCATCTACTGCTCCATCAAAGAAGTTGGGTCTCCAATCAAGTGAAACCCAAAACCCACATTTTCCCGAGGAGGAAATTAACGTGTTTACAAATATTCTGTGGTAGCTGTCATTTACGAAGCCGAGGACTCCAAAAGTATGACATTTTTGGCGGTTCTCTATGATGCAAGTGAACAAACAAAGCAGCAATTCCACTAGTAATCAGGGATTGTTACAAATCTGGGGAGCCTAAACGGTGTTATTATTACAACGATTAGTGAAAAATGCATGAGTTAAAAGGGCACTGTCATAGTCAAAGAAGCAGGGACTGCTGAGGGTGAGAGGACTCTTCGAAATGAAGGGCCAGTGATGCTCCCTGGCACCCTTTCTCCTCCTGCCACCTGGGTGCACACCTGGTTGATCCCCACTGAGGACTGACTGGTCTCAAGGGTGTTTCTCATCCATCTCGGCTATTTCTACAGATTCTGGTTTTCAGAGGGTCATCTTATGTCCCCTTCTGCAGAAAGCCAGCTTGACCCAACTTGAGCATTTAACCAGACTCTCTAGGGGTGTCTCAGCGTCAGTGCTTCCTAGGAGATCTGGCTCTGGCTGGCGGTCAGTCAGTCCTCAGTCTGGCTGGTGGGTCTCCTGCCACACACTTGGGAGGTGGCCAGTGTCCTACTGCAGACCCTGGCCTGGAGAAATTATCACGGCCATGACCACAGATATAAGCTTATGTCCCTAGAATAAGCCCCCAAACCAGTCAGCTGTCCCGTCTTGGAGCCCCTCTGGACCCAGACACGGGCTGTTGGAGCCCCCTTCCCACACTGCACCTCTTATCTCGGGTCCCAGATTGGCTGTCTTCATACTCTTTCCATTTCCCTAAACAAATCCCCTAAAATTGGAGCCCTTCTGTCCCTCCTACTCAGATCTTCTTTCTGCACAAAGCACAGGGCCAGCATCTCCAGCTACTGTGGGGGAATGGAAAGGGGAAGGGCCGAGAGGCACAGGGAAATATGATCTGGTGGGAAAAGAGCAGTTATTACTCCCAAAGTATGAAACACACACTTTGAGATATCACCTCGAATGGGAGTGGTTGATGAGACCCCAAGGGATATGTTTCAACTGCCACAGCTGTTCCATAATCCACTTCTGAAGAAGCGGCCCTGGGCTGCCCTCCCTCATCCTCTGTCCTAAATGATGTTGAGGAGGTCTGGAGAGAGCATTAGGGTAAGGCTGAAAACTGAGTGATGGCTCCTCCAGGACCCTGGCAGGTGTCTCCTCCTCAGCTCCCAAGCAAGAACTCCAGGAAGCAAGCAGGAGTCCAACCACTGGTCCCCTTGGCTTCTAAGATGCCCCAGAGATGTGGACATGCATGTCTGATTCTTTGCAACCCCATGGACTGTAGCCCACCAGGCTCCTCTGTCCATGGGGATTCTCCAAGCAAGAATACGGAGTGGGTTGCCATGCTCTTCTCGCAGTCTCTCTCATTCTCTTTCCCACCTCATCTCGGTCTGTTTGAGCTGCCTGTACCACCCATACTTCTAGGGGCACTGTGTTCAGGACACCTGGGATGTTCTCTAAGAAGACATGCTCTGGGGCTTCCCTGGTGGCCCAGGGGCTAAGACTCCATGTTCCCAGTGCAGGGGACACAGGTTTGATCCCTGGTCAGGGAACTAGATCCCACATGCCGCAACTCAAAGATCTTGCATGCTACAACTAAGACCCGGCACACACAATTAAAAAAAAAAGTTCTATGAATTCTCTGGTCCACACCCAACTCTGGTGTGACTCTCCTCTTTGGGAGACAAAAGCTAAATTAGAATTTATGCTGAGGAATACTGGGGATGGGACAGTCTGAGCCTTACCCTGTAGGGCCACCAAGAGCCTGTGGTCTGGAGGCCGAGTGTCTGCACTGAGCAACAGAGAGAAGACGGAGGAATCATTTTCACAGGCTCCGGTCCAGAGGCTCCCACACCTGCTGGACCCTGAGGTCTGTGAGGCAGGAAGCATGTTCACTCTATTCCCAGATGTGGCAAGCACACAACAGGTGCTCCTTGTAAAATGAGTCAAGGGAAAAGGACTGAGGTTGTTTCAGAGCAGGGTTCAGAGTGACTATGCCAGGATGTCCCCCAAGTAGGTGGCCAGCCCTGCCCTCCCCAGCATCCAAAGGGATGTCACAATCTGTGGCTCTCATTCTTGTATAGGGAATAGGTCCCAGGTAATTGAGGGAAACTGGTCTTGTATTGGGTTGGCCAAAAGTTCCTTCAGGGCTCCCCAGGTGGCTCGGTGATAAAGAATCTGCCTGCCAATGCAGGAGATGCAAGTTTGATCCCCGGGTTGGGAAAATCCCCTGGAGAAGGGCATGGCAACCCACTCCAGTATTCTTGCCAGGTTAATCCCACGGGACAGAGGAGCCTGGGGGGCAACAGTCCCTGGGGTCACAGAAGAGCCAGACACAACTTAGCAACTAAACAACAACAAAAAGTTCATTAGAATGTTTCATAAGAGGTTATGGGAAAACCTGAATGAACTTTTGTTATTGCTGCTGCTGCTGCTGCTGCTAAGTCGCTTCAGTCGTGTCCGACTCTGTGCGACCCCATAGACGGCAGCCAACCAAGCTCCCCCATCCCTGGGATTCTCCAGGCAAGAACACTGGAGTGGGTTGCCATTTCCTTCTCCAATGCATGAAAGTGAAAGTGAAGTCGCTCAGTCGTGTCCGACTCTTAGCGACCCCATGGACTGCAGCCTTCCAGGCTCCTCCATCCATGGGATTTTCCAGGCAAGAGTACTGGAGTGAGGTGCCATTGCCTTCTCCAGAATGAACCTTTTGGCCAACGCATAGGTTCAAGGGCAGTAAAAGCACCCTTAGTCCCTTGGAGTGGGCCCAAAAGGGATGGGGGATTTTTTTAAAGTGTCTTTATATCCACTTCTCTGCCCTGGTTGGGACCAACTTAAACTCAATGTCAGGTTCCCATGACCTGCCTGATGGGAGGCAGGCAAGGCTGATCACAGGAGTTTGCTGAAGTCTAATTTGCACATGATCCCAGCACAAGGAAGTTCGCATCTGATGTACTGATGAGGGTGAAAGTGGCATCGTCACTGACAGGCCGGCTCAGACTCTGTCTTTGGTGACTTCTGACCTCCCTCTGAAGGAGAAAACAGACAGAACAAGCTCCATCTTGAAAGCAGGACTCCATCTTGGGCCGGACTGTGGACTTTGAGCTCTACGCCAAGTACCTATGGAAACGACATACCAATGGAAAACCAGACCCTCCCTGGATGAAGGAGCCTCAGGACTTGTACCTAGACTCCTGTCACCTAAAAAAAAATAAGCTAATTACATCTGTAACAGAACAAAGTCGTAAATCCCATTATGCTTATCAGGGTATGACCACAGGCCTATTGATAAATGTCCACTGTTTAACTATCTAGGTTTATGACATATGAATCATGGGCTAACTTTGATCATATCTCTATTTTACCTTGTCCAGTCTAGTTTCAAGGAATGTGGGGAGGTGGGTTTGAGCATACACTTACAGTATATAAGGTTTTCACAGAAACTGGCCGGGGTCCTTGGCCAAGAGGAGACTCCGCCTTGGGCCCGCTGGCGTAATAAACTGCACTCCGCTATCTGCATTGTCCTTCTGAGTGAGTTTGTTTCCCGGAACGCGTGGCTACAACACCTCTACGTCCTGGCTCGGCTTCTTTCTAGTGTTTGGTCTCACTCTTTAGCTCCACGGGCTCTTTCCACACTGTGGGGAAGATGACTCCTGGCTGCCAGAGTCACACCCTTCCAACCCCATGATCCCAAAGGCCAAAGGGCGCCCTTTCAACTATGCGTGTGTGTGTGTGTGTGTGTGTGTGTTAATCACTCAGTCATGTCCGAATCTTTGTGAGCCATGGACTGTAGCCCACCAGGCTCCTCTGTCCATGGGATTCTCCAGGCAAGAATACTGGAGTGGGTTGCCATTTCCTTCTCCACCCTTCAACTATATTCAACAGAAAAAACCTTCAAAGGAGCCCTGGCTGAGCCAGCTAGACCATGGGCAGAAGGATGGAGCCCTCCAAACAGCCGTATCCACGGACTGTAGGGGTTAATTTGGATCCACACTGGGTGGCTTCTGCGCCTTTAACTCTCATTTTGCCGCTTTTGTTATTACATGTTGTGTATGTGCCCATGCACTCGAGTCGTGTCTGACTCTTTGCGACCCCATGGACTGTAGCCTGCCAGACTCCTCCGTTCATGGAATTCTCCAGGCAAGAATACCGCAATGGGTAGCCATTCCCTTCTCCAGTGGATCTTTCTGACCCAGGTGTCTCCTCTATGGGCAGGCAGGCTCTTTACCAGCTGAGCCACTGGATAGGCATACATAATGGTCTGCTTCACGGAGCCTGGCAGGGCCCCCTCTGCCTGACCCTTGGCTTTGTTTGGCTCAAAGGGAGATAGCCTGACCCTGCCCCCTTGTGCAGGGCTGAAAGGAAGTGAAACTAACATATCCCCGGCCTGAGGCTTGCCTTTCTAGGAGATATTTGCAAGAACTGAATGATCTTTTTACTTTGTTTTCTCACCTCCCCCAATCCCTGATCCATAAAAGAACCTGGCATCCAGGCCCCCGACAAGATTATTATTTTGAGGCTCCAGCCTGCCATCTTCTCAGTCTGCCAGCTCCCTGATTAAAGTCTCTTCCTTGCCTTAACACCTCCTCTCTCTGATTGATTGGCCTATCAGGTGGTGAGCGGAATGAGCTTGGACCCCATAACACCCACACCTCAGCAGAGGATGAAATCACTGCTCTGCAACTGACAACCCCTCCAGGCTCCAGCTACTGAGCCTGGTAGCTCAGTGGGTAAAGAATCCACCTGCAATGCAGGAGAAAGGGGTTTGATCCCTGGGTCGGGAAGATCCCCCAGAGAAGGAAATGGTAACCCACTCCAGTGTTCTTGCCTGAAAAATCCCATGGACAAGAGGGCCTGGAGGGCTACAGTCCCATGGGGTTGCAAGAGTAGGACATGACTTAGCAACTCAACCACCACCAGAGCCATTTAGAACTGGGGGTAGGGAGTGTGAGATGAAGTTTCTGGAAGGACAGAGGATGGCCTGAAGCCTTAAACAACAGATATCCTTGACAATGAACCCTAACCGCTCTTCTGGAGTAAGCCCACCTCCCTGCCTCTGCATCAGCTCCCCCCACCACCGCCCGCCCCCACTTTATATATGAATCATCTCTGTCTCCTGCAGATTCCATCTCTTCCGTTTCAATCATGGGCCTGTTAATTAGGCCTGTTCCTTACCGTGCATCGGTGCCTTTGGTTTTGTGACACGAGGCTGCAGGGAAAAGGAGCTAAAGAGGACTAATTAAGACTCGGAGTGCTTTCAATAAGGTACATGGAAATGAACAAATTAACTGACGATGCCAAAAAGGCGATATTGCCCCAGTGGGGATTCCGCATATGGAGATAACATTAAGGAGCGCAATAGTCATTGAGAGCAATCTATGAATTATGAGTGATATTCAGTCCCATTCCCTCCGAGGTGTCAGATGTAATAGCAGGAAAATGTCATTAGATGTTAGGAGACAAAACAAACTGAGGTTAAGAAAGCCCTAGTGGGGGAAGCAGAACGAAGGAGATGGTGAGACGCCGGTTAGGGAGGTTTTGCTTGCAGTTAGGTGACAAGTCCCAGCCAAAAACGACATGATCTCTTGTTGCTGACTAGTCTTTGCAAATATGTGACGTTCTGCTTTGGTGAAAGAAGACTCCTTTCCCCTCTGTTTGCTTGGATCATATTGAGGAAGTGAAAAGTGAAAGTCACTCATTCGTGTCTGACTCTTTGCAACTCCATGGGCTATGCAGTCTATGGAATTCTCCAGGCCAGAATACTGGAGTGGGTAACCTTTCCGTTCTCCAGAGGATCTTCCCAGCCCAGGGATCAAACCCAGGTCTCCTGCATTGCAGGTGGATTCTTTACCAGCTGAGCCACAAAGGAAACCCATATTGAGGAAGAGAAGCCTACATATTCATGGAGGATCTATTGGCATCCCCTTGCGGGTCTATTTAAGACAGTGGCCAGAACCAACCTTATCTGGGAATTTCTTATAAATACAAATTCTCAAGACCCGCTGCAAACCTGCCCTGTGGTGGGGGCCCAGCAATGCCTATTTTAACCAGGCTTCTAGCCCAGGAGGATTTTGACTCAAGACTCAAGTTTAAAAACCACTGGCCTTGGGATTAGGAGCCTGGGGTCTGGTCTGAGCCGTGCAAATTACCAGCTGATTTGCACTTACCCTTTTGATGCTTCCAATCAAATCTAATTGCCCCTGCCCTGTCGCCATCACCAGGTTTGCATAAGAATCCAATGGAAAAACTGATAACATGGAGAGCAGTGGAGAGTGACACAAATGTGATGTTATTCTGATTATTTCAGATACAGTTGTTGTTGTTTAGACACTAAGTAATGTCCAACTCTGTGACGCCATGGACTATAGCCCCATCAGGCTCCTCTGTCCATGGGATTCCCCAGGCAAGAATACTGCAGTGGGTTGCCTTTTCCTCCTCCAGGCATCTTCCCGACCCAGGGATCGAAGCTGCATCTCTCACAGCTCCTGCACTGGCAGGCAGATTCTTTACCACTGAGCCATCTGGGAAGCCCCCTACGTATACAGTAACACGTGTAAAATAGCTACCTAGTGGGAAGCTGCTATATAGCACAGGAAGATCAGGATGACCTAGAGGGGTAGGGGGGGTTGGGGTGGGAGGAGGCAAAAGAGGGAGGGGATACATGTACATAGATAGCTGATTCACTTTGTTGTAAAACAGAAACTAACACAATGTTGTAACTCAATTATACTGCAATTAAAAAAAGAAAACAAACTCTAGTACTGGCAGCTTTAATTTGAACTCGGGTTTTGAAGATTTGGTAGAACAATCTGGATGAATATCCCAAGGGCCAGGGTCTAAGACATTTTCTGTCTTATTTTTCTCTAGGTTCAGCTCTGATGGGGAAAGGCTCAAAGCAAACACCTAAGGGGAAATGCCAAGCATCTTGCTATCGACACAGCCCTGGGCAAAGATGCTGATTTCACATGTTCCAGCATGGTACCTCTGAGATACAAGGAGAGCGTGTCCAGCCCAAAAGCTAACAGAGGGTCCTGGTGGGACATTCACAAACCTGTGGCTTCTTCACTGGCCACTTCCTTCATACACATGTGCTCTGGTTATTAATCAACATGGCTCTTGCATTAGAGTGGGAAAAACCTGGGCCACAGGGAGAGCCTATGTAACAGAGACATCATTTGCACAAAACAATCTTTTTTAAAGTTTTTATGGAATTTGTTATAATATTGCTTCTGTTTTATATTGGGTTTTGGCCATGGGACATGTAGGATATTAGCTCCTCGACCAGGAGCACATCCCCTACATCAAAAGGCAAAATCTTGACCCCTGGCACTCCAGTGAATTGACTGCACCACCAAATCCTGGTTGCCCCACATCATTTCAGCCTCAGTGTGGGATATAAATTAATAGATAAAAATTTTAATGGCATAGAAACATGTATACTATCATGTAAGAAACGAAGTGCCAGTCTATGTTCAATACAGGATACAGGATCCTTGGAGCTGGCGCACAGGGTGATCCAGGGAGATATGGGGTGGGAGGTGGGAAAGGGCTTCGGCATTAGGAGATTGGGTACACCTGTGGCCAATGCATGTCAATGTATGGCAAAACAAATACAGTATTGTAATGTAGGGAAATAACAATAATAATAAAAATTTAAAAAAAAAGAAAAAAAAATTTTAAGTAAGATCAGTTCAGTTCAGTTCAGTTGCTCAGTCCTGTCCAACTCTTTGTGACCCCATGGACTGCAGCATGCCAAGCTTCCCTGTCCATCACCAACTCCTGGAGCTTGCTTAAATTCATGTCCATTGAGTCAGTGATGCCATCCAACCATCTCATCCTCTGTCACTCCCCTTCTCCTGCCTTCAATCTTTCTCAGCATCAGGGTCTTTTCTAATGAGTCGGCTCTCTGCCTCAGGTGGCCAAAGTATTGGAGGGAGCTTCAGTTTCAGCATCAGTCTTTCCAGTGAATATTCGGGGCTGATTTCCTTTAGAATTGACTGGTTGGATCTTCTTGCAGTCCAAGGAACTCTCAAGAGTCTTCTCCAAGACCACAGTTCAAAAGCATCAGTTCTTTGGCACTCAGTTTTCTTTATGGTCCAACTCTCACATTCATACATGACTACTGGAAAAACCATAGCTTTGACTAAATGGACCTTTGTTGACGAAGTAATGTTTCTGCTCTTTACTATGCTGTCTAGATTGGTCATAGCTTTTCTTCCACGGAGAAAGCATCTTTTAATTTCTGTAGTCACCACCTGCAGTGATTTTGGAGCCCAAGAAAATAGTCTCACTATTTCCATTGTTTCCCCATCTATTTGCCATGAAATAATGGGACCAGATGTCATGATCTTAGTTTTTTGAAAGTTGAGTTTTAAGCCAGCTTTTTCATTCTCCTCTTTCACTTTCATCAAGAGGTTCTTTAGTTCCTCTTCACTTTCTGCCATAAGGGTGGTGTCATCTGCATATCTGACGTTATTAATATTTCTCCTGGAAATCTTGATTAAGTAAGATAAAATTTAAAGTAAATATTAATATGTACATAAAGATTTTTAATTCCCTTCCCCTTTATGACCTGACCAGCTCTAATCATCTCCATATCCCACCTCCTTCCCAATCTCTGTTCATTTTAGGTTCTGATGTTCTTATCCTGTTGAGGGGCAGACAGCTGACAAAAACCTGGAACAAAGTCAAGGGCAGGCAAGGAGAGGGGTTGACGCTTCCAAGTCCAAGGACTGTGCTTGAGGTTTTCTATCAGTTGACACAGACCTGTGGGTGGAATCACCAACATGTGAAAAAGATGACCCCTGGGGCCACCTTGGCTGAGGAGAGAGGTTTGTTTGACCACCCTGCCCGAGAAAGCCCTGTGATTGTCAAGTGATTTACCAGCTCTGAATGTGCATAAGAAAATTTCTGGCTGACTTTGCTTGAAGGAGGTGATCCGTTTTTTTGTTTTTTGGTTTTTAACTAATTGCCAGTCTCTGCACTGACACAATCATATACACACACACCGAGCAGTGTGGTAACAAAGACTTAGCCCATCCATCAGAGCTGTGCATGTTCTTGGAGGGCTAATTGACCATGCATAAATTTCCTATTGAAAATTATAGCAAAAAATGGAGACAAGAAGAAGATAGTTTTTGCAATGAATAATTAATTAAACCAAAGGATGCTTCTTCAGGGAAGGTGGGTGGCGGAATGGAGGAAGAGCTAATAGATATGTTTCCAGTGTTTGTAAGGGATAAATGCAGAAATACCGATTCAGAAGTGCTTCCAGCATTCAAGGGCCTCCCAAATATTGTCCTTTAATGAGTTTCTCCTCCAGGGCTCCCAATGTGATCCAAACAAAGAGGCTGTGTTCTGTTTCTGGAACATGCTTTTGTCATGTGCCTTGGATTTCTTTTTTTCCACTACTTCTTTTTACTGAAACACAGCCAGCCTTTCGAGGCTCAAGTCTTTCTTCAGCCATTTCATATTCCCCTCCAATCTCGTTTCATTTATATGCCTCTCATGAGCTTGAATTGCATCCTTCATTGTAGCTCTGTTGGACACCCCCGTGCACATCTGAAGACAGGAACAGTAAACAGAGTTTTATTCTGTATTTTCAGGTCCATGAGGACCCCCAGGAATGACGGTTTTAATTTCTCTGAATGCCAGCGACATTTTATTAGGACTCCATTAAATTCAATTGTGCTCATATAAACTGAGCTGATGACTCTTTTAGGTCACTGACTCAATCTTTCATTTACTCACAAAAGTATTGATCAGAGGCTGATTCTCCTCCTGACTTTGTGCTCAGCACTGGCAAGTGGATAAGGTATGTGTATTAGTCTCCCAGGGCTGCCAAAACGAAGCACCGTAAACTGAGTGACTCAAACAACAGAAATTCATTAACTTGCAGCCTAGAGGCTGGAAGTCCAAACTCAGGGCATCGGCGGGGTTGGTCCCTTCTGAGGCCAGCGAGGGAAGGTTGCGCTCCAGGCCTCTCTCCCTGGCTTGTTGACAGTCATCTTCCCCCTGGGCTTTCCTATCATCTTCCTTCTCTTTGCCTCTGTGTCCAAATCTCCTCTTCTAATAAGGACTCTGGTTATATTGGAGTAGAGACCATCCTAATGACCTCATGTTCAGTTAATTACTTTTTGAAATACTCTACTGCCAAATATGATTACATTCAGAGGTACTGGGGGTTAGAATTTCAACATATGAATCTTTGAGGAAGCACAAGTCATCCCATAAGAATATGCTCATTGCCTTCACAGAATGCATAAGAAAAGCAGAGAGACAAGTAAACAGGCGATTAGAGTACATGCTGACAAAGGCATCGTAAGAGAGGAGACACAGGAGAGTGGATGGACATTCAATCCATACTTGGCGGTGGGATGCAGAAAGCTACCCAGAGGAAGTGATGTCTAAGCTGAGATCCCAGTTTACTGAAGAAGTTATAGAAAGTGTACCTTCCATTGCTGATGTGGACAGCATGGACATCCTCCCAGGCTCACAGGAAGGTGGTGTCTCCCCCGCTTCTTCACCCTCCTCAGGAGTCAAAAACCCCAGAGGAGGCAAGTACCTGAAAATTCAATCAGTGAGCTGCTCAAGACTCGAGAAAAGAAGTCTCAGGTGTTCACCAGCTTTTGCTAGGCGGCTGTGGTAACGAGACGCTCCTCAGAGGCTCGGGGGCTTTCAACAACAGAGCTTTCCTTCTTGCTTGTTCTCCTTGTCGTTTGTGGGTTGGCTGCTCCCCTGACCCTCACTTTATTTATCCCAGGCTCCAGGGGAATAATATGGACCCTCTCTTGACACAGTGATTTTATTGCAGAAGTAGAACAGGGATGGAAACTTGCAGTGTTCATTAAAGGCTCTGCTGGAGACAGACACACCACTTTTGTTCATATTGCACTGCCCTTAACAGGTAACATGGCCAGGCCTGCTATCAGTGGTGTGGGACATGTTCTCTCATCTGGGAGTGGGGATTACCATGGGATGTAATCCCACGAGGTGGGCCTATTAAAGAGGGGGCAGCAGATATTTTGACAAAATCTTACAACCTACTAAGCCACATGCCAATCAGCCCCACACATTCCCCAGTTCCATCTTTCACTCAAGACAGGACTCAGAAAGAAAGCAAACCTTACTACTTAACAACTGACATCCATCAAAACACTTTCCCTCAACAGGAATTTAAAGTCATGGCCTTTGGGTCTGAGAGTCAGTGTCTGAGAGAAGAAGAAATATTGCTCTCAAAGACACCATCAATTAGCTATTCAGCGTCCCTGAGAAAATGATCTATTGGCCTGAAAAATTCCTGTTATAGTTTATAGCAAATGGCCGGGATAAAAGTTGGTGCTTCCTAGAAGCATGATTTGCTTCTTTCTATCAGATGATAAGGCTGACACATTACTTAAGATTTCCACCTGGCCTCGGCTGGCAAAAAGCATAGAGCAAAATTCAGAGCCCCGTATTCCTAGCTGAATTGTAGCCTCTCATTTTTTATATGGCTTCTTATGACTTCATTCTTTCAAATAATATTTTTAAAGTCTTCCTTAGTTGGAAAAGTCAGTGCACTTAATACAAAAATTTAGGAGTACCATAGAAAGTTATCCATAATGCCACCTTTCCCCCCAAAAAACCACTGTAGATAGAATTTTGGTATAGTCCTTCCAATACTGTACTATGTTTTTTTACATATAAGCAGATGATGTATATTTTATTACTTATATTTATAAACTCAATATATATTTAAGAGAATAAAATCATATCCTTTTCTCTTTTCCCACTTCTGATAGCGTTTGGGTATATTCCTTCCAATATTGTATTTATATTTATTTACATGTAAATATATGATGTATATTTTTATTATTTATATTTATATGTTCAATATATATTTAAGGGGATAAAATCTCCTCCATTTATCTTTTCCCCCAAGACCTCCAAAAGAGACAGGGGACCAGAACGGCCCTTAGATCCGAATTTAATTGAGTTTTTTCCAAACAGTAATTTTAAAGCTTTTGCTGGCTATTTTTGTGGCTGAGGAAGGAGCCATTCAGTGGTATGGTGAGTCTGCTTTTTATGTGCTTTTGAATTATTCAGTCTTGAAATAATGTTTTATAATATTAATAAAGCCTCACTTTATGTACCATCTTATAAATAATACCAGCCACAAAATTGAAAGAATTTTTCATCAAGAATTGCCTAAGTTCAAAGCTGATGAACCAGGATGGGTGTGTGTGTGCAGGCTGTTGCTTGAAGAGCAAGGATGCCAGCTTGAACACAGCAACACCCCCATCTTTCAGGGCTAGGAACCTCCCAGCCACCCTGTGTATCCATGATAGTTTCTCCTGGGAGTTCAGGGGCTCTCAGACTATCATTTCAACCTTTACTGGTGGTGTAATTTAAAATGCCTTTTTATGTCCTGTAACAATGTCACTCAAGCATTCATGCAGCAACATATAGGTACCAGGGCTAAAATACACATCCTCAAATCAACAGCTCATGGAGAAAGTGAGGCTGATAAAGCAGCATGGCACGCCTCACCATTGATTTAAGAGACAGACACTCGGCAGAAATGCAGGCACATGGGTACCACGAGGCAGCAATGGGGATGCTCACAGCAACCTTGCTGTAATAGCCTAACACTGGACACAGCCCAAATGCCTATCAGCAGCTGAGTGAGCGGGTAACTACAGGATGGTGCTCTCCAGCCGTGGAGAGCTGTGCGGCTGCACAGGCAGACAGACCGCAGCGGCAGGCAGCAGCATGAAAGGACCCCCCAGCATCACAGGGAGCAAAAGAAGCCGGACCCACAAAGAGACACACCCTTGCCGACTAAGGGCCGTCCAGTCAAGGCTATGGTTTCTCCTGTGGTCACGTATGGATGTGAGAGTTGGACTGTGAAGAAGGCTGAGCGCTGAAGAATTGATCCTTTTGAACTGTGGTGTTGGAGAAGACTCTTGAGAGTCCCTGGGACTGCAAGGAGATCCAACCAGTCCATTCTGAAGATCAGCCCTGGGATTTCTTTGGAAGG
>SJYF01000598.1:3263783-3291768 GCA_006410515.1 Procapra przewalskii | reverse complement strand
AGAAATCCCAGGGCTGATCTCCTTCAGAATGGACTGGTTGGATCTCCTTGCAGTCCAAGGGGCTCTCAAGAGTCTTCTCCAACACCACAGTTCAAAAGCATCAATTCTTCAGCGTTCAGCCTTCTTAACAGTCCAACTCTCACATCCATACATGACCACAGGAAAAACCATAGCCTTGACTAGATGGACCTTAGTCGGCAAAGTAATGTCTCTGCTTTTGAATATACTATTTAGGTTGGTCAAAACTTTTCTCCCAAGGAGTAAGCATCTTTTAATTTCATGGCTGCAGTCACCATCTGCAGTGATTTTGGAGCCCCAAAAAATAAAGTCTGACACTGTTTCCCCATCTATTTCCCGTGAAGTGATGGGACCGGATGCCATGATCTTTGTTTTCTGAATGTTGAGCTTGAAGCCAACTTTTTCGAACTCCTCTTTCACTTTCATCAAGAGGCTTTTTAGCTCCTCTTCACTTTCTGCCATAAGGGTGGTGTCATCTGCATATCTGAGGTTATTGATATTTCTCCCAGCAATCCTGATTCCAGCTTGTGTTTCTTCTAGTCCAGCGTTTCTCATGATGTACTCTGCATAGAAGTTAAATAAGCAGGGTGACAATATACAGCCTTGACGTACTCCTTTTCCTATTTGGAACCAGTCTGTTGTTCCATGTCCAGTTCTAACTGTTGCTTTCTTGACCTGCATACAGATTTCTCAGGAAGCAGGTCAGGTGGTCTGGTCTTCCCATCTCTTGAAGAATTTTCCACAGTTTATTGTGATCCATACAGTCAAAGGCTTTGGCATAGTCAATAAAGCAGAAAGAGATGCTTTTCTGGAACTAGAGAGTTGCTTTTTTGATGTTCCAACAGATGTTAGCAATTTGATCTCTGGTTCCTCTGCCCTTTCTAAAACCAGCTTGAACATTTGGATCTTCATAGTTCATGTACTGTTGAATCCTGGCTTGGAGAATTTTAAGCTTTACTAGTGTGTGAGATGAGTACAATTTTGCAGTAGTTTGAACATTCTTTGGCATTGCCTTTCTTGGTATTGGAATGAACACTGACCTTTTCCAGTCCTGTGGCCACTGCTGAGTTTACCAAATTTGCTGGCATATTGAGTGCAGCACTTTCACAGCATCACCTTTCAGGATTTGAAATAGCTCATCTGGAATTTGAAGTCAGGTGGGCCTTAGGAAGCATCACTATGAACAAAGCTAGTGGATATGATGGAATTCCAGGACAACTGGATGGATTCCAGGATGTCTGACTCAAGGTGAGTGATCATGCCATCATGATTATCTGGGTCATGAAGATCTTTTTTGTAAAGTTCTTCTGTGTATTCTTGCCACCTCTTCTTAATATCTTCTGCTTCTGTTAGGTCCATACCATTTTTGTCCTTTATTGTGCCCACCTTTGCATGAAATGTTCCCTTGGTATCTCTAATTTTCATGAAGAGATCTCTAGTCTTTCCCATTCTATTGCTTTCCTCTATTTCTTTGCATTGATCTCTGAGGAAGGCTTTCTTATCTCTCCTTGCTAGTCTTTGGAACTCTGCATTCAATTGAGTATATCTTTCCTTTTCTCCTTTGCCTTTCACTTCTCTTCTTTTCTTGGCTATTTGTAAGGCCTTCTCAGACAACCATTTTGCCTCTTTGCATTTCTTTTTCTTGGGGATGGTCTTGATCCCTGCCTCCTGTACAACGTCATGAACCTCTGTTCATAGTTCTTCAGGCACTCTACCAGGTCTAATCCCTTGAATCTATTTGTCACTTCCAGTATATAATCATAAGGGCTATTTTTTAGATCATACCTGAATGGTCTAGTAGTTTTCCCTACTTTCTTCCATTTAAGTCTGAATTTTCCAATAAGGAGTTCATGATCTGAGCCACAGTTAGCTCAGGGAAAAGCATAAGGAAATTCAATCCACAAAGGAAGAATGACCCTGAGAGCCAAGGAACATATGAATCAGTAGTAGTCCCCATCCTCTTCATGACCAGGGAAATGCAAATTAAGACACCAAGATAAAATTGCACAATATCAAATGGTGAGAATGCGGTGAAATGTTAAATAGATGTTAACTTTATACTTTGTGGGAGGAGCTTAAATATAATACAGCTCCTTGGGTGAGTAATTTCACCATGCTTAGTAAAATTTAAACCTACTAATTTTAATTTCCATATGGTCAAAGCTATGCTTTTTCCAGCAGTCATACTTGGATGTGAGAGTTGGACCATAAAGAAAGCTGAGTGCCAAAGAATTGATGCTTTCAATTTATGATGTTGGAGAAGGCTCTTGAGAGTCCCTTGGACAGAAAGGAGATCACACCAGTAAATCCTAAAGGAAATCAACCTTGAATACTCATTTGAAGGACTGGTGCTGAAACTGAAGCTCCAGTAGTTTGGCCACCTGGTGTGAAGAGCCAACTCATTGAAAAAGACCCTGATGCTGGGAAAGATGGAGGGAAAGAGGAGTAGGGGCAAGAAAGGATGAGATGGTTGGATGGAATCATTGACTCAATGGACATGAATTTGAGCAAACTCTGGGAGATAGAGAAGGACAGGGAAGCCTGGCGTGCTGCAGTTCGCGGTGTTGCAAAGAATCAGACATGACTGAATCAACTTAGCATGCATGCACAATATAGGTTAACTACCAAAAAACAAATGATGAATGAATTCATAGGGATAGCTACCAAAAACAAAAGCATGATCTTACAAAGAGTTGTTGAAAGATACACACAGTGTGTACATTTTAGTGACATTTATGGAAAGTTTGTAATATACAAATCAATACTTATGCAGATTATGGATAAACATGAAGAGAGGATATCCCCTTCAAGTTTTGATAAAGTTTGCTTCTAGGGATGGAGGGGAATTATTCTAGATACAGATGGGACTTCAGATTTACCTTTTGTTTTTTAAACATCTAAAACAATTATGAGAAAACCTATATTTGTTTATTTTGGGTAGTAGGTGCATTGTTATTGGTTAAATTGTTCTCTGTCTTGTCTTAGTCTTCATCCTTTTGAAATTAAAAAATAAAAAAAAAAACAGAAGGAAATTTTTAACAATATATGGGATTTCCCTGATGGTCCAATGGTTTAGACTCCATGCTCTCAGTGCAGGGAGCACAGGTTTGATCCCCGTGTGTGTGTGTGTGTGTGTGTGTGTGTGTGTGTGTGTGACTATTTTTTAAATATTTTAAGGTTTGTCAACATAAAATAAACACAAAGATCCCCAATGAGGGAAGTCCTCCTACACCCATCAAACTATCTGTTCAGTCTTTATCAAAATAAACCATGTGACTCAATCTTTCTCTTCAGGGTTCCAGAACACTGCCTGAGAAAATCTTCCTTCTCCTCTCAAAAAGTGAGTTATTTCATTAAGCCAAAACTGGGCATGGGAGAGGAGACAGAATGGGGCCCGAGGAATGACAAGTTAAGACGTCCTGATGAAGTGCTGTTTGATCACACAGTCGAGAGAAGCTCACTCGACTCTAATTTTTGTGTGAGAAAGGGGTTTCCAATAAATTATTCAGGATAGAGCTTCTTTCCTTTCCAAAAAAAGACTGCAGGTTGGAACCAGTCTCATATACATTATCATATAGAGTCTCATGCCTGCGGCATTAGAGCCAGGGTCTAATTGGTGCCTCAACCAGGCCCAGGGCGAAAAGCTTGTTTATATGCAATCAATATTCTCGAGTAAAGAATACAGGGTTGCGCAGAGGAGAACAGGCAAGATATAGATTTCCACTCAGAAGCCAACACGGAACTAAAGATTCATCCCAGGTCGGCCTGTGTGTGGGGTGAATGGTGTCCTGCGAGCCTGAATTTCTCATCAATCTCACCTCCCTCATCCTTCTACCCACACCCCCACCCACTTGGGTGCAAGAGGAAACAGACCCAAGGAGAGACTGAGGAGGAGATATTCCAAGTCATTCTGACAAGGTCCCTATTGGCTCTTGCCTCTGTCCTAGAAAAGGGACATGGTAGCCAAAATGCCAATAAACACAGGTCAGCCTGACTTCACCAGGAATCAGGAAAGACCACCTCCTCCCGATAACGTCATGTTCTCCCTCTCCACCTGTGCGACGCCATTAACTCAACAAAGCGGTTCCAACGTCCCTCCAAGTTAACAGGTAAGATCTGCGTGATTCTAGGTATTTGCTGATTATATAGCTGCTGGTCCTGAGGAGACACAAATATACAGCTGTCATGCCAAGTGTCTCATAATCCAACAGCTTGCCAGGAAGAGAGAAAGGGCCTTCCTTGAACAGATATGCCTGAGCTATAAGCAACTCCCTGTGGCAGGCTAATACCTCCTTTCTTTCCTGATAATGGTTCATTACCTGATATAGGATGTGAGCTGTCAGCAGGGGAGAGCAGTCCTACTGAAGACAATTTTCCTTCCTTTCATGATCTCGGTTCAGAATGTTCACCATGCGGCCTTGTTTATGCCCTGCCTGTCACAATGCTGGACCTGGCTTTTTGATGAGTCAAATCTACCAATAATTTCTCAGCCAGAATGGACCTGGGTCCTCTGGGAAGTTCCCATCCAGACAGCAAAAAGCCAAGGCTGCCTGCAAACAGATCCTCACACAGGTATGAAATTATCAAACCTTCAGCTTTGGAACCTTGGAGCTTCCCAGGTGGCACAGGGGTAGAGTCCACCTGCCAATGTGAAAGACTCAAGAGATGTGGGCTTGATCCCTGGGTCTGGAAGATCCCCTGGAGTAAGAAATGGCAACCCACTCCAGTATTCTTGCTACAGTCTATGGGGTTGCAAAGAGCCGGACAAGACTGAGCAGCTGAGCCCACACGTTCGGCTCCAGCAGACCCAGGGCTTCTTAGGATGAGCGTGCTTGTTTCCGACAGTCAGGGTTCTGACCTCCAGGCTTTCTTTCCCCATTTCTTGGGTCATCTCAGTCTTTGGGAGGTGGCAGTGCATATGAGCAGGTACAGACCCCTGCAAACCAGCATCACAGCGGTGCTGAGGACAGGATCACAACAGGGGACCCAGACCACATTCCAAATATGATGGGGGACCTGGTCAGGGCTCAGCTGTAGCAGGAGACACCCCTCACTGCTGTCCCTGAAGCCAGAGGCCACAGGTCTGGGCCCCAAACTCTGGGGATGGACTGAGACACACTTAATAAAACACAGTAGGTTTATCATGTTTATTATAAACACAAGGGTCCCTCTGTCGGTGCACAGGGTCATATACGGCCTATAGCATCAAACTGTATCATATCGGGTCTGCGTGTGTGCTTAGTCGCTCATGTCCAACTCTTTGCAACCCCATGAACTGGAGCCCACCAGGCTCCTCTGTCCATGGAATTTTCCAGGCAAGGACAGTGGAGTGGGTTGCCATATCCTCCTCCATGGGGGTCTTCTTCCCAACCCAAGGATCGAACCTACTTCTCCTGTGGCTCTCGCATTGGCAGGTGGGTTCTTTACCACTGACCCACCTGGGAAGCCCCATAGCAGGTCTAACATGTACTAAATGATGGGATTTTATTTTTTTTTTGCCCAGTAGTAAGCATTTAGGAACAATTGAACTGATGAGTCCTGTTATTCTCTCTCCGTGTTATACTATGAACCCCTCACTTGTCAAAATCAAAGCCACATGTGGTTAAGCCAGTTCAGGATGGCTGTTTATAACCACGGCCTCATCATCAAGATTGTTTACACCATGGAAACGATCATCAGCTCCCCATTCAACACTAGGCTGCAGTCCAATGTTTGCACCATTTGGGGCCAAAGCACCCTGCAGACCTCAGCTTCCTCTCCTCTCCTCTTTCCTGGAAGAACTGACAGAGGCTGGGCAGGGTCCACCACTCTTGGCTGAGAACCTCCAAGGGAACTGCCAGATCCATGTTTCATTGGTGGGGACTTCCCTGGTGGTCCAATGGTTAAGAATCCACCTTACGATGCAGGGGACGCAGGTTCGATCCCCGGTTGGGGAACTAAGATCCCACATGCCATGGAGCAGTTAAGCCTGCTCACTGCAACTACTGGGCCCCCACAAACTACAATTAGAGGGTCTGTGCAAGGCAATGAAAGATCTCACATAACACAATGAAGATCCCTTATGCTGCAACTAAGACCCAACACAGTCACGTACATAAATAAATATAAAAAATAAAAATTCAAAAAATTTTCCATTGGCTAGAAGGTACAGCTCTGACTGCCACTGAAGAAATGATCTGATGATGCCACAAAAAGAGCCAGCCATGCTGGAGGCCACTGCTTATCAGGTGGAGAGGAAAGTTCTCTGGTCTCCTAATCTGTTGCCCTCCTGGAGCCTCCCTGCCTTCACTCCATCTCACGCACTCCCTAGTTACAACGTTGGATGACTTCCCATCCAAGCTCACAATCTCTACGGTCTGACCCCATCCACTCTGATCTCCCATCTCTCGCAGCATCATACCCTTTATTCCAGTCGCACAGAACTAATTGCCACTCACTCATACACACACACACACACACACACTACTCGGGGCTCAGAGCCTTCACACAGCTGTTCCTTCTGTCTCCAACTCCCTTCCCTTTGAGCATGCCTATTCAGCCTCCAAGACTAAATCCAAACAGTGTCCTCCGGGTCCTCACTGGTCCTCACTGCACACCCTTCATGCCCCTGGCAGCACACCAGTCACAGTGTGTTATAAATTCACTTGCTGTCAGCTTCTGAGTTCCTCAAGGGCAGGAGCATGTAGGATTCTTGCTTCTAGTTTCTGCAGAAAGGTCTGGCACAAGGTCCTGTATGACAAATACTTTTGAACCTACTGTATTTCACAGGGGCAAAAGGGTACAATCTGTTTGTAGGGCATTAACCTTAAACATGCCTTCCAATATACGTTAGGTGCTGATAAACACTGTTTGATTCCCCTATACAAGGTTCCTAGAATAGTCAAATTCATAGAGTCAGAAAGTACAAGGATAGACGCCAAGGGCCGGGAGTGCAGGGGGGTGGGGAGGATGGAGAGGGGCCATGGAGAGTTAGCATTTAATGGGGACAGGGTTCCAGTTTAGGAAGGTGAAAAATTCAGGAGGTGGATGATGGTGGGAGTTGCACGGCACTGTGAACGTACCTGGTGCTGCTGACCTGTACCATTAAATATGGCTTTAAAAGTACATTTTATATGATGTGACTTTTACCACAATAAAAAATACACTTAAAAATACTTTTCCATGAACCAGAATTTGAGGGTCCATTGTCACTCTCAAAGGATTTCCACATCCAGTCTCTAATGGAGCTGCAGATGGCACCTATTCTAGCATTTCTAGGCCTGACATAGTCCCTTGCAAATTTTGGTGACATTAAAAGGCCCCAAATTATTCCACTGACCAACAATTGCTGGATTTACTCTACCCTCCTGCATATTTAGGACTGAGCTAATTAGTGTGGGGAATTCAAAAGCGAGACGTTGCTTTGAAAGCTGTGCGTTGTACAACTCACAGAAGCCAAACAGCAATAGGAAGGCACCTGGCAAATGACTAGAGCTTTAAAAGGTAGCAGTAGTGCTTTGAAAATCTCAGGTCCCAATACACCAGTGGGCTGTGAAATCAGTTTGGTGAATCATGATCGAAATTTGGAATGAAATGGAATAGAACATGAGGGGCTAGGACAAGAGCAGCGCAGCATTGGATAGACTCAACAAGCAAGGCCTAGGGTGTCAGAGGTAGTAATAGCATTAGGATTTCCCTGGAGGTTCAGTGGTTAGGAATCCGTCTGCCAACAGGGGACACTGGGACTAGGGGACATGGGTCCAATCCCTAGTCTGGGAGGATTCCACTTGTTTCGGAGCCACTGAGCCCATGAGCCACAACTACTGAAGCCTGCATGTCCTAGAGCCTCTTTGTTGCAAAAAGTGAAGTCCCTGCAGTGAGAAGTTGGGCCATCACAACAAAGAGGCCAGAACCACACAACCAGAGAAACCCTCCCAATAGCAAGGATGATTGAGCACAACCAAAAAAAAAAAAAAAGAAGTATTAAATGAGTATTTTTGAGTCATGGTATAGGAAGTGTTTCTTATTATGGGCCATGGCCAAACATTGGAAAGCCATTGTCTTAAGAAGCTAGAAATCAGCAAGGGATAACCAAGGAGTTGGTCAAAATGTCTTGTATAAGAAATTTGCTCTCAGGACTTCCCTGTGGGTCCAGTGGTTAAGAGTCTACCTTGCAATGCAGGGGACGTGGGTTCAATCCCTGTGTGGGGACTAAGATCTCACACGCCGAGGGGCAACTAAGTCTGTGCACCACAACTACAGAGCTCACACATTTTAGAGACCACATACCGCAACAAAATATCACACATAACAAAGATCCTGCGTGTTGCAGCTAAGACCCAACACAGCCATAAATAAATACATAAAAGAAATTTACTCCCAAGAAGAACGGAGAAGAAAAGGTAAAAGAGAGAGCAAGATAGGCAGTGATCGATGATCAAAGGTCAGAAAAATGTCCCTGATGATGAGTTCTTCCAATGACATTTTAAGAATGAAATGCCTAATGTTCAATTAGAGGTCACTTTGCAGAAAAAAGGAAGACTTCTGAAGTCTACTAACCCTACTCTGCCCTCCTTAGCCAAAGTAGACACATGAAACCACTCTGCAAATAACAGCCTATCTCTTTCTAACTGACAGTACCACTGATTGAAGTTAATGATACATAGAACAGAGACAGAAAGGCAGCAGATAAGATGCACCGTCCAAAGCAGGAGGGAGAAGAGCTCAGAGCCAGAAGAGCATAACCGCAAGCCCTCTAGGAATTTTCACAAATCTTAGCAAGGGTTTCATATGGCCACAGGGGGCCATGAGGGTCTGGCCTTCTTCTCCAATTCTCAAGGAGCTGGAGACCCCAATCAACGTCCAAGCCTTCTGAGAATGGCCACAATGGCTGGTTGTGAGAAGTGCCACAATCAGCTTGCAAGGAGAGATAGCTAAATGACAGTTCACCCCATCCAGCCAGGTATCCCTCTATCTCCTCATCTAGAAAGCAACCCAATGCCACAGTATGCAGCTACAGAGACAGAGGCGGTTCCTTCCCTGCAGACGTCATCTCTCCATCAGTTATAGCCATGAAGCCACGCAGAGCAAGTCTAATGCAGTATCTCCCCAAATCCTGAGGGCACGTTCTTCACCCTGGATCCTAAATCATTGCTCCTGATCGAATAGCCACAAATTCTCCAAACTGTTCTTGGAGTACATGGCTTTTACAACCCCTCACCTGTGGTCACCTTCATCCAAATACACTTTTTCAAATGTTTCATTATTTATTTTTGGCTTCACTGGGTCTTCATCGCAGTGCACAGGCTTTCTCTAGTTGCGGAGAGTGGGGGCTACTCTCTAGCTGTGGTGCTCAGACTTCCCGATGCAGTGGCTTCTCTTATTGAGGAGCACGGGCCCCAGGGCATGTGGGCTTCAGTAGTTGTGGTGCCTGAGCTCAGCTGCCCCACGGCATGTGGAATCTTCCCAGGCCAAGCATCAAACCCGTTTCCCCTGCATTGGCAGGCAGACTCTCCACCACTGGACCACTAGTGAAGTCCCCAAATACATTTTAATTCATCCATGGTTCCTTTACGGCCCTCTAGTTATGAGTGGCTGTGCACAGGCTCCAGAAACTTCAGCCACCTTTAGATGCCATATTTGAATTAAGGTAATCTGAGATCCTAGGAATAATTGCGGTTGCCGGCGATCACCAAGTTTGTTTAATTAAGCTTATAGGAAGTGAGAAATTATTGCACATCTTATCCAGCTGCCCAATAACTTTCAAAGCACTTCTTGCTAATGCAATATATAGGGTCTGTATTTCCTCTACCAATCCAAACATCAGAAAATGAGATTCCCTGCAGCTTATTCCACCATGACCAAACAATTCAGTGTTCCTATGGCTCTCATATTGTTGGTATTGTTTTCACCCAAGGAACTTTCTCCTTGGTCTGAAATTTTGAAAACGTGTTATTGGTTGACATTCAGCTTCGTGTCACAGAAAGAGAGTGGGTCATGAAAGAGGTTATCTGGGCTCAGAGCCTGACTCCATCCTTTACCAACTCCATGTCCCTGTAAGTGACCTGACCTGACCTAACCTGACCCCTCAATGCCTCAGTTTCCTCATTTATAAAATAAGAACAGTAAAAAGAAGTCATTGGCTGTTATGAGGTTTGCATGCAATAGAGCACGTGAAAAGCTTGGCACAAGTCACAGCACCAGGAGGGTCCCATAGGCAAAATAGCCACTTGATCTATTGCTCCAGTGGGGGGACTTCTAAGAGTGGGAAGCAGCACTATTAAAAATTATGTAGAAAACAGACTCACAGACTTGAAGTACAAACTTATAGCTGCAGGGGGGGAAAGAGGGAGTTTGAGATCAATGTGTACACATGGCTGTCTTTCATATGGATAACCAACAAGCACCTACGGTAGAGCACAGAGAACTCTGCTCAGTGTTATGTGGCAGCCTGGAGGAGGGGGGAGTTGGGGGGGAAGCGGATACGTGTATATGTTTAGCTGAGTCCTTTTGATTTTCACCGGAAACTATCACAACATTATTAATCGGCTATGTTATTGTTTAGTTGCCAAGTCGTGTCTGACTCTTTGGTGACCCCATGGAGCATATATGGGATCCTCCGTCCATGGGATTTACCAGGCAAGAATACTGGAGTGGGGAGCCATTCCGTTCTCCAGGGGATCTTCTCGACCCAGGGATCAAACCCAAGTCTCCAGCGCTGGCAGGCAGATTCTTTACCATCTGAATCACCAGGGAAGCCCTGATGACTTATTGTATAATTGGCTATACTCCAAAACAAACAAAAAAAAGTCATGAAGAGACGTAGCTGTAACTAGGACGCAGGATCCCTCTGTCAATATGCACTCGCCGTGATGATGGTGGTAACTGTCCTCACACCTAAGCCTTCACTTCCCAGTCTACTAAAGAACGATCATGCTGTCTAGGATTATTGAAAGGATTAGAGGCAATCTACATAAACTGCCTGGCACAGAGCAGTCAATCAATAAACAGAAACTTTTAAAATACCATTTGTGTGGCTTCCAGCCTAAAGTCCATTTCCTTTATGATGGCCTTCCTCTGTCTCCATAAATAGGGGAGGGGGGAACCCTACATCGGGTGGCTTTATTTCTAAGTATAACCAGTTAATAACCGAAGAGGCAGGAACAGCCATGCACGAAGTGTCAGTGTGAGTCCTTTCTTGGCTCCAACTGATGAATATAAATGCTTTGAAAATTAAAAAGCCATTAGACTATTAAAAATAGCTTCTAAGAACAATCTCTCAATAAATTATTTTCATGCTTAAAAACCCAACTGGAGAGAATATAAATGGTAATACAAGCCATCTGAAAAGTCAATAACCAGATATAATGGTCAATTTCTCTGATATTATTGTCTAATTAAGCAATTTTGCTCTAGTTGAGATTACATTTAACTGAGCTGGGAGAGTCTAAAAGTGATGTAGAACCGATTTCTTTCAAGCTAAGGAGAAAAAAGAAAAAGAACTAGAGTACAGGGAAGAGCAGACTCTGATTTATGTTTTATGCTCGACTGGCTGCCTTTCCAGAGTGCATTTCAAGAACTAAAAGGGAGTCCATCAGATGAGCTGGGTGCTCAATCCAGAAACTCAGACACCAGTCTTCAGGAGGTAGCAGAGACCCAGTGCACATGGGAGGTAGGAAACCCTGTCTCATTATAGCCTTTTGCCCACAGAAGCAAGGGGCCCTGAATGGTTCCCTCTTGGTTCCGTGATTCTCAGATTTGGGGGAGCTCTTAAAAATCCCAATGCCCAAATCACTTCCCGGACCAGTCTATTCAGAACCACAGGGAGCAAGACATCAGCTGCAGCATTTTTTAAAGTGCCCAAGAAAAGCCAATATGTGGAGCTTCCCAGGTGGCTCAGTGGTAAAGAATCCACCTGCCAAAGCAGAAGATGCAGGTTCGATCCCTGGGTCACATCTGTACATGACTACTGGAAAAACCATAGCTTTGACTATACGGACTTTGTTGATAAACTGATGCCTCTGCTTTTTAATACGCTGTCTAGGTTTGTCATAGCTTTCCTTTCAAGAAACAAGTGTCTTTTAACTTCACGCCTGCAGTCACGATCTGCAGTGATTTTGGAGCCCAAGAAAATAAAATCTGTCATTGTTTCCGTTTTTTCCCCATCTTTTTGCCATGAAGTGATGATTGCCATGATCTTCATTTCTTTAATGTTAAGCTTCACGCCAGCTTTTTCACGCTCCTCTTTCACTGTCATCAAGAGGCTCTTTAGTTCCTCTTCACTTTCTGCCATTAGAGTGGTATCATTTGCATATCTGAGGTTGTTGATGTTCCTCCCAGCAATCTTGCCTCCAGCTTGTGATCCACCCATCCTGGCATTCTTATTTAACCATCATTCTTATATAACCACAATTACTCACCAGTGATACATGTGCCCCTGTTGGGCACTGCACAAATCTTAAAACCTTGGAATTAGGTTAGACCCTGCCATCCTCATTTCCTGTTCCATGTTGATTTTGGCTTTTTATCCCAGCGACTGCCAGCCCTAATGATAGGGTTACATATCCATGCCTTGGGTCTAATCACGCTGCGCAATTCTACAGTGAATAACATTGACACAGTCACGCTGTTGTAAGTGCTGTCTGTCAGTTCTCACTTTTTTCATCGGCCTATAGTCAAAGCCTTGAAGACTTTTCTATGGTTTCAGAAGAGAATATAAATATTATAAACCAATAAATGCCAAAGTGACAGGGAGGAGGGCAAGGATAGGAAGACTCCACGTGCCACAGAGCAACTAAGCCTGTGCTCCACGACAAGAAAAGCCACCGTAGTGAAAAACCCACGTGCCACAAGGAAACATAGCCCCCACTCACTGCTACTAGGGAAAGCCTGCACAGAGCAACAGAGACCCCCCCCCCCCACAGTCAAAGATAAAATAAGTAAATAAGTCATTTTAAAAATCAGTTGTAGAGTATTTCAGGCAAGATTATGCTAGAACAAGGACTAAAGACTGAAAGTCCACTGAGTTTTGTGCCAAAGATGGAGGTAAGAAAGACTTTCATTTCTGTACATTTCCTTTTTCATCCTTCCGAACCACTTTTTAACCACATGAATGTTCCTTCAACAAGGAAAACAAAACCACAGCTTTCCATCCAGATGGGTTTTAATATCCGCTTTCCACAAGCCTTCCTTCCTTCCATCTTCCCTCCAGACAAACCACTTTAGAAGGACTTCTTACTTATGTGCCAGGGATGGTGCTTGACTGCAAGAGTTTATAAATGTCCTATATCACAGGGCTTGTCCACTTGGTTCCATTTCTCATATGGTTCCAACTCCTCAGCTTCTAGAAAACAAGTTGTGTCTTACGTCTCATTGATACATACATCCCCTGTCTGTGCCCACGGTAGAGCCCCCCACGGAAAGTACATGATAAATAAGTTGTCTACTGACCCCAAGTCCATCTGGCGATAAAAAGAGAGGTTGGTTATTAGCCTCAAGGGATTGAAGCATTTTCTCATCTGTCTTCTCCACTGGACTCTATTCTCCTAGAGGGCAAATGCTTGATTTTCATATGTTCTCAGTTAGAGACTGGTAGGAGCTAACAGACCAAAACCACTTAATACCTGAGTGTGGAATGAATAAACGAATGAATAAGTGGATTTAGCCAAGTTGGAGGGAGAATCATCTAGAGTTGAAATCTTTGCTCCTGCAGAAATTATCCATGAAGGCTCTTTCCTTTGAATTCAATTATTCATTAACCTTCACTATCAGACACTTTATCTACATCTACCATGTATTCAAACCCACAGTATTTAAGAGGTCTTTGCTAGAGACCACAACACATTTATCAGAAGTCCTCCTTTGGTCCTGAGTTAAAAAAGGAGAAGTTCTAGATTTCTTTTTTGTTTTAATTTGCTTCAGAAACAAGATCCAAAATTTCAGGATGTAGCCAAGATGCGTGCTCATAATTCTCTCTCTCTCTCTCTCTCACACACACACACACACACACACACACACCCCTGCCTCTCAGCCTCTTGAATATGTTGAAAGCCCTGCAGATATGCAAGATTTTATGAAAGATTGCCTCTATGTGACACAGCTTCAAGGTCTCCTCCGAGATGAACCCAAACCCTTGAAATACTCCAGGCTGAAAGCTATTACCTGCATCAAGGGCAACTGTCTACCTCTTCAAGGCCTTTGGCCTTTTCAAGAAGGAGTTTTCTGTGTTGCCTCTCGAGCTAAGAAAATCTCCAACTACTGGTAGACACTATTACCATATGGCAATGAAAATATACCAACAGCTCCTACTGTATTATCCCAAGTATATTTCCTCTGCCAGGCCCAGGGCTGGCAGCAAGATCCCATCCTGCATCTGTTGGATACTGTCCTCTTGTGATCTCAGAAAAAGGTGCAATGGGATGGTTGTTGGCTTCCATCTTTTATCAAACATCTATCATGTATCAGAAACTGAAATACAAATAGAAAGTAGTAGCTCCAAAAGCAGCATAGGATACTCTTTCTTGGAAAGTGAAAGGGCCGTGAAGCAGCAGACAGTTGCATTCAACACAGGTAATAACTTTCAGCCTGGAGTGTTTCAAGGGTTTGGGCTTCATCTCGGAGGAGACCTTGAAAATGTCCTAAAGGCAATATAAGACAGTGGTCAGGCTGGAAATGTCACAAGGACCAGACTTACCCCTTGGTGAGTCTATGGATGGACAGCAAAAGCCAACATTACTGCTAACTGGCCACTGGCTCTTGCCCACCCCCTTGCCTTCCACACCGGAAGAATCCAGGAGTTCAGCATCTGGGCTGGAGGGCAGGGTTGGGGGCATGGAAGGGAGGGAGGTTTTCTCAGGCGGGCAAACAAACACGTGTGAAATTTGATGGAAGATTAATCAGGTTCAGCTGTTTTCCAAGGCAGTTTCAGTGAAATCCAATTCATATGGAGTCCATATGCAATGAAGAGCCAGAGTAGGAGTCTCTGATCTAGTTGACTTATCTCAGGCCCCCTTCTCGGCATATAGAGAACCACACCCCTAGACTCCCAACGTGCTTCCAAAAGCCACATCTGGACCAGCAGAGAGGACCCTGCCCACATTAACCCCTTGCTTTTCCCACTTCTTTCTTTTCCTCCAGTCCCCCATTTCCTCATCACTGAGACCTCAGAGCCCAGAGACAGTGCAGGGGAGAAAAGGACACGTGTACCTCATGGTAACAAAACCCTTGTGCACAGGTGAAGAACTCTCAACCTGCTGTGCACACGTCCTATGCTCAATGTTGAATCACAGAGTAGAAGTGAAACATGTCACTACTAGAAAGCGGGAATAAGCTGCTTGATTTCCCAAGGGAAACCTTTGAAGGTGTCTGTCCTTCTCCCTGACCATCCCCACCTAGAAATCAACCTCCTCACACCAGTCCTGCCTCTGCTCAACACTCAGGAGCAAATCCTCTAGTCTGTGGATAAGCACACAGACTCCATCACCACGGCCACTAGTGAAAGTCCCAGCTAGGTTCACTTTCTCTTGAGACTGTTTCCTCCTCTATAAAATGGGGATAAAAGGAATATCTGGAGGACTTCCTTGGTGGCCCAGTGGTTAAGATCCTGTGCTTCCAAAGCAGGGAGCACGGGTTTGATACCCTTGTCAGTATAACTGGCCAAGAATACGCAGGGCTCAGTGTAACAGTTTAACAAATGCTAGAGAAGGCAATGGCACCCCACTCCAGTACTCTTGCCTGGGAAATCCCATGGACAAAGGAGCCTGGTAGGCTGCAGTCCATGGGGTCGCTAAGAGTCGAACAGGACTGAGCAACTTCACTTTCACTTTTTACTTGCATGCATTGGAGAGGGAAATGGCAACCCACTCCAGTGTTCTTGCCTGGAGAATCCCAGGGACGGGGGAGCCTAGTGGGCTTCCGTCTATGGGGTCGCACAGAGTCGGACACGACTGACGCGACTTAGCAGCAGCAGCAGCAGCATTAAGCACTTACAGTTTCTGAAGGAAAGCTGCAGCGGACAGAATCCTTGACCCCATCAGGGTCTGCTGGGAACTCTGTTGTGTGGAGAAGCAGCCCCAGTGCAGAGGCCGCGGAACAGATGTCCTGCCCCCTTGCCCATGAGCAGGTCATAACTGGCAGCCACCCACAAAAAGATAGGTTGATGTTCTAACCATCAGTACCTCAGAATATGAGCTTTGGGGAAAATAGGATCTTTACAAACACAATCAATTTCAAGTGAGGTCATTAAGGAGGGCCCTAATCTAACAAGACTGATGTCCTTATAAACAGGAGATAGACAGGCATGCACAGAGGGGAGCTGATATGAAGATACATGGAGAAGATGGCCGTGTGTCTGACGAGAGGTCTCTACAAGCCAGTGGGTGCCAGCAAACTCCAGAATCTAGGAGGGACAGCAAAGAGTCCCCCATATGGACTTCAGAGGGGGAACTTCTCTGGTGACCCAGTGGCTAAGACCCCCGTGCTCCCGATGCCAGGGGGCCCAGGTTCAATCCCTGGTCTGGGAATTAAGATCCCACACACTGCAACTAGAAGATTCTGCTTGCCACAATTAACACTTGGCCCAGCCAAAGAAATACATTTAAAAAAATTTTAAAGGACTTCAGACAGAAATCAACATGCTGATTTTGGACTTACAGCTTCTAGAACTGTGAAACAACACATTTCTGTTGTTTTAATCCACCCAATTTTGGGTACTTTGTTAGGGCAGCCCTAAAGGGCAGCCTTTATTGGCTATGCCAAAGCCTTTGACTGTGTGGATCACAATAAACTGTGGAGAATTCTGAAAGAGATGGGAGGCTATATATTGTCACCCTGCTTATTTAACTTCTATGCAGAGTACATCATGAGAAACGCTGGACTGGAAGAAGCACAAGCTGGAATCAAGATCGCCGGGAGAAATATCAATAATCTCAGATATGCAGATGACACCACCCTTATGGCAGAAAGTGAAGAAGAACTAAAGAGCCTCTTGATGAAAGTGAAAGAGAGTGAAAAAGTTGGCTTAAAGCTCAACATTCAGAAAATGAAGATCATGGCATCCAGTCCCATCACTTCATGGGAAATAGATGGGGAAACAGTGGAAACAGAGAGAGACTTTATTTTTCTGAGCTCCAAAATCACTGCAGATGGTGATTGCAGCCATGAAATTAAAAGACGCTTACTCCTTGGAAGGAAAGTTATGACCAACCTAGACAGCATATTAAAAAGCAGAGACTTTTAATTACTTTTAATTACTTTGTCAACAAAGGTCCATCTAGTCAAGGCTATGGTTTTTCCAGTGGTCATGTATGGATGTGAGAGTTGGACTGTGAAGAAGGCTGAGCCCTGAAGAATTGATGCTTTTGAACTGTGGTGTTGGAGAACTCTTGAGAGTCCCTCGTGCCGGTGTCCAGCCCCGGTGGATCCAGGGAATTCGAAGCGGGGACGGTGTTGGCGAGGAAAGACTTATTTATTTATTAATATAAGATTAGATTAGGAAGAAATAGTGTAATAAGAAAATTAAGTGGAGAAAAGAGGCTAAATAACTTGGTTTATGTGGAAAACCAGTAAAGTTCCAGACAAGGAACCTGCACCATCTACGTTGGGCCACCAGCATCCGTTTGAATATCAAAGAGTGCCCCGCCTTGGGCTCTCTCTCTTACGGATCTTAGAAGCCAGGACAAGTAAGTAGACATGGTGAGCTGCCCCGATCCAGATGGCAATTCAGCCAAAAAAGGAGAGGCGGGGAGAAGGAGAAAAAGAGAGAGAGAAAGACACAGGGGGAGCCAGATTCCCAAGGAACTAGGCCGAGAGACTAGTCCGAGAAACTGGTCCATCCTTCATTGTTTAGAAGGCTTTTTATACTTCTGATAATACATTGAGATCAATGGGTAGCACAAAGTTATGCAGCGTTAGCAGCCCAGATTCTTATCAAAACCAGGCTTTGCTCTCTGCATACCTAATTGTATACACAAGTCTTAGGTGATTTACATCATCTTCTGGCCAAAAAGGGCCAATTAGCATTTTACAGCCTTTTTTTCTGATAAGGGTTTGTTAACTAGAAGACTTAATTGTGTTGATCTTCCCAAAGTCTAGTGCCACTCTCAGAAAGCACTAAATAAAGTTACATTCTTATATAGCAAAGATACAGCAATTTATAACAAGTGAAAGGAGTACAGTGATTTATAACAAAAGAAAAGTAATTAAGTCAAAAGTCTAATGTTGCTAACATCAAAACTACTATATATCTTTTTCCATATCCCGTTTACATTGATTAACATCCTCCCAGGTGCCTAAAAGATAAAGAATATGGAGGCCTGGCAGCAGTCATTGAGTCAACGGTGAAATCCTGTCATCAATATGATTTTTAGCTCTTTAGAAAAGGCTCTGTATCTTTAAGATGCTTTTAAGCTTTGTGCCTCTTGAGGTTGGGGGGTTGTAAGCAATTCACAAGCTGTAAGAGGTCCAGGGAACCTGTTAGGCAAGCTAGAGAGCTATCAGAGGGGTTTAACTGAAACATCCCTTTCAAATGCAGACTAAAGCCCTGATTTGACTTTTTCCAGAGAATATCAGAAGAGCAGAGTATAAAAGCTGGCAGATTTTTGGTTTGGGGGGGTACATGCTCAGGAAATTCCAGGGGGAGCCCCTGAAGCTTGATCGTGTCCTTGCATTTAGTCAGGCTTCCTTCCTCATGACCTTGTCATGGGTGGGATTCCTCACACTGGCTCCCGGCACCCTCGGACTGCAAGGATATCCAACCAGCCCATCCTAAAAGAGATCAGTCCTGGGTGTTCATTGGAGGGACTGATGTTGAAGCTGAAACTCCAATACTTTGGCCACTTGATGCAAAGAGCTGACTCATTTGAAAAGACCCTGATACTGGGAAAGATTAAGGGTAGGAGGAGAAGGGGATGACAGAGGATGAGATGGTTGGATGGCATCACTGATTCAATGGACATGGGTTTGGGTGGACTCCGGGAGTTGGTGATGGACAGGGAGGCGTGCTGCGGTTCATGGGATCACAAAGAGTCAGACACAACTGAGCAACTGAACTGAACTGAACTAGGGCAGCCCTAGGAAACTAATGCAGATTCTGTTGGCCTTGACCCTTGGCCAGAGCTGCCTGGACTCTGGGGCAATGCAGGTAGGGGGGAGGGGCCACCTCTCACTTGACATGGGGATGGGGAAGCAAAAGAAGCTAATCAGCAAAAATAAAAAAATAGAATCACTAACAAAGCAATATACAGAGAAAGCCAGTTTTGATTGCTTTTTGATTCTGTTTGGTAAATTCTTAAGGGCTGACCAAATTCCTTCCCTGAACTCTGAAATCACCTATACAACCTTGTAAGAAAATTTCCTTTAGGTCTTCATCTAGCTCAGCTGGGTTCTTACAGTGTGAAACCAAAGAAACCTAAAAAACGTAGCATCCAAAAAAGAACACAATGGCCACGATGGCTCAGCATTGTTGATGTCACCTCCCATACATGGCAGACGGTGTTAACAACAAGAACGTACGGAGAACAGAGGCTCCCTCCATGTGACAGTGGAAAGAGGCTTTTATATGAGACTTCACAGGTTGCCTGAGACCTTGACTAGCAGAAAAAGCATTCCAGGCTGTGGAAACCACATTTTAGATTCTTGTGTTTCTGTAAGACTAACACTGACCTGGTGGATATCAGGAAGATTTTTATCATTCTTGAGCTGAAAAGCAATAAGCCTGGAAACAAAACCACTGCCCAACTGCCATGGTAAATTGAGCCAGGTATCGAGAGCTGTCCTGCATCTGCCTGTTTCAAAAGGAAGTCTCCAGGTCTGCCAACAGACACCACAACTATTGATCCCCAAGCAAATTGACTCCCTGCCTGTGTATTGCAATGCAGATACCAACACTGAAAGATGTTACCTTCTAATCATCGGAGCCGCATGGATATCTGTTTTGTTCCTTGACACTCCACCAATTAACCCGGAGGAGAGAAGAGAATCTCATTACAACAGGTTGAGTGGATGGGATGCTGTGGTTAGCGGGCATCCCCAAGGGAGACATAGAACTGAGAGTCAGGTTTCACGGTCAGACAAGTGACCCTTCTGTCTCATCACAGGATGGGCTAAGACGGGGTGTTTCTTTAGTGTCCACATACAGGTGGCACTAGTGGTAAAGAGGGCTTCCCTTAGCTCAGCTGCTAAAGAATCCGTCTGCAATGCAGGAGACCTCAGTTCGATCCCTGGGTTGGGAAGATCCCCTGAAGGAGGGTATGGCAACCCACTCCAGTATTCTTGCCTGCAGAATCCCATGGACAGGGGAGTCTGGCAGGCTACAGTCCAGGGGGTCACAAAGAGTCAGACAGGACTCAAGAGACTTAGCAACATACTGTGATCCAACTGACTCTTAACCCAAGTGTCCCTCCTATAAATAGAGCATTCTTTTCTCATCCCAGCCCAGAATCTCAAGCTCCCATTGTGCCTTGCTGTCAAGTTCTTTTGCTTTCTCATTTCCTCTGTTTCTATTTTTCTTTCTCTGTTTTTCCCTTCTGTTTTTCTCTTACTCCATCTTAGCTGGGGGTCTAGTGAGAAAGCAGCTTCCTGCCAAAAAGGAAGGAAAAGGAAACAATGAAAGCATTCTCCATCTGCTGGTGACATCAGGGGAAGAAAAGATGAAAAATATAAGCATGTGATTTCATTCCATTCCAGTGTCGGGCTTACTGAGACAGACAGTCCTCTTGGCCCCAGGTCAGGGCATCTTATGTCCTCGCCAGGCTGAGCCAGGTACAATGGGGAGATTAAGAGCCCAGCCCAGAGCAGAGAGGCTCAGGAAGGTCTGGCAGCTCTCATTAGTGTAAGACTGAAGGAAAACAACCCAGTCCCCTTGTGCACGCCACAGGGAATTTCAACAAACTGCATCCTGGAGAGAAGGGAGGGAAAAGTCTTTAGGAAAACGACTGCTCTCTGCAGTCAGGGCACCTCAGTGGGCACCACCACAAAGCTTTCTGCTTGTGGCAAGGTGGTCTCCAGTGAATGACTGACACCTGCTCTGTGCTGAGTCTAAGGGCCCTTGAGGTGAACAAGACACTCACTGAGCCTTGGGGAAGCTCCAGGTCTGGAAACCACCTTGCAGATTGGGTTATCCATGGGGACAGCTAATGTGGGCAGAACACACCTGCCCACAACAGAGCAAAGCCAGAAGGTGTGTGGGAGGAAGGCCAGTGAGGAAGGAGAAAAGAGATTCCAGCAGAAGGAACAGCAGGAGAAAGTAGGGATGCAGTCGGAACATGACACAGAAAAAAGCAAGAGGATCAGAGGCAATCACCTGGCCCAGGGCACTTGAAATCGACTGGCCCTAAAGAGAACGGACTGAGCAAATGCCAGGAGATAGTGAAGGACAGGAGAGCCTGGCGTGCTGCAGTCCACAGGATCTCAAAGAGTTGGACATGACATAGCGACTGAACAACAACAAAGAGAATGGAACCCATCCTGTGACCTTACACCTCCTTCCCTACATGTTTAATACACATAACATGAGCAGCCCTGTTCACAATAGCCAAGACTTGGAAGTAGTCTAAGCGTCCATCAACAGATGAATGGATAAAGAAGATGTGGTAGATATATACGACGGAATATCACTCAGCCGTAAGAAAGGATGGAATAGTGCCATTTGCCGCAACTTAAGTGGGCTTGGAGATAGTCACACTAAGTGGAGCAAGTTAGAGAAACACATATATCATATGACATCACTTCTATGTGGAATCTAAGAAAGTGATACAGATTAACTTATTTGCAGGACATAGAATCATAAACATGGAAGCAAACGTGTGGCTGCGGAAGGGGAAAGGGGGGAAGGATAACTGGGAGTTTGAGATTAGCGTATGCACTCAACTGTATATGAGATAGACGGGCAACAGGGATCTACTGTACAGCACAGCGACATATACTCAGTGCTTTGTAACAACCTGAGATGGGAAAGAATGTGAGAGAGAACAGATAAATATGCATTTGTGTGGCTGAATCCCTGTGCTAAACGCCTGAAGCTAGCACAGTCATGTGGACCAGCGATGTACGTGCATGCGTGCTAAGTCGCTTCAGTTGTATCCGACTCTTTGCAACCCCATGGACGGTAGCCCGCCAGGCTCCTCTGTCCCTGGCATTCTCCAGACAAGAACACTGGAGCGGGCTGCCATGCCCTCCTCCAGGGGATCTTCCTGACCCAAGGGCCAAACCCAGGTCTCTGATGTCTCCAGCATTGACAGGCAGCTTCTTCATCACTAGCACCACCCAGGAAGCCCAGATCAGCAATATGGTCCAGCAGAAAAAAGAATCATATGTCAATACGTAACATGAAATGTACCATTTTAACCATTTCTTTTTATTTTTTTAATGTAAGGTTTAACTGCTTAATAATCATATTTTTAAATGGCGCCATCAGCTTATTTTATTTTTGACCACAGAGTATGGGGGATGTTAGTTTCCCAACCGTGGATGGAACGCTTCCTGCAGTGAAAGCGCTGGAGATGCAGAGTCTTAACCACTGGACCAGCACAGAAGTCCCATCTTAACCATTTTTAAATGCACACTTCAGGGGTGTTAAGCATATTCACATTGTTGTACAATCACCACCAACAACTATCCCCAAAACCCTTTTCTCCTCCCCAACTAAAACTACATCCACTAAACTCCATACACACCCTAACTCCCCACACTGCCCCCGCCACCAGGCCATGGCCACTATCCTGCTTTCTGCCTCTATGACACTGACTTCTCTAGGGACTTCATATAAGTGGAATTGGGCCACATGTGTGTTTCTTTGAGTGGCTTCTTTCACTTAACATAATGTCCTCAAGGTCCATCCACACTGGCACACTGACAGACTGTCCTTCCTATTTTACGGGTGAATAACAATCGTGAGAATGTTTATACCATGAGCGTGGAACTTGTGCAATTAAAATAAGTTGAACTAAAAAAAATAGGCATGGAAAATGAAAAACAAATTAAATTGAAAAAAGAATGTCATGTTCGCCATGGCAGAAAACCCAGCCCAAACTGACTGACGTGGAGAAAAGGGCTTGGTTGGCTTAAGGACTGAGGACTCCATGGCAGGGCTGGCCTCAGGCACAGATAGGTACAAGGGCTCACTGGTATCCCAAACTGGCCTGGCAGGGGCCCAGAACAGGGCTGGATACTAGGAAAAGTGCAGAGAAGTTAAGGCAAGCATAGTTAGAGGGCCAGAGTCTTACTTGTTACCTCTCCAGACATCACTAATTGATCTCTGCACTCTCTAGCCTGAGATCAGCTGGGACTTTGCGTAGGTCTTCACATAGAGTTCCAGAAAAGAACTACTCATGGACTGGAATTGGCTCATGACATAAACCACCTGCCATTCCTCTCCTAGAGCTCAGTGATGATAATTACAGCCAACACTTATTCCAGGCTCACTATATGTTCCAGGGGAGTTACCTACAGTAACTCATTTAATCCTCAGAAAAAGCTCCGAGAAGTAGGGACTCTGTCACTAAACCCATTTTACAAATGAGGCGATGGAAACACATAGAGACTGAGTGACCTCTCCATGATTATAGCAGCCACTTGACGGTTGAACCCAGATCGGAACCCAGGCTGGCTGACCACCCCACGGGGTGTCACCTTGGGAGCCAGCCAATCCCCACCCCCAACCCACTGCTAAATCCTCATGCCTTCTCGCAACCATCACAGAGACATAGAATACGACGACAGGATTCTGGAGGAAACCACACGATTTTCCAAAGTGCTTTTGCTTTTTTATCCCAACTCAAAGAGAGGAGCTCACTCAAATGAATTAAATTATAATTGGACAATATGGGGTTTTGACTTGTAATTGTTGTAATTAATTTACCATCAATATAATGCAAGGAGTTAAAAATAATGGATTGAAAATGGTTGAAAACCCATTGAAAATGTAATATGTACAAGTGAAATACTCGTCTTACACAGAAACTACTTAACTGAATATGACACACTCTAATAAATCTCTCTCTTATTCATTACGGGCTGCATACGTTACAGTTCACAGTCAGGCTTATCAGTGGAGGATAAGGAGCTCATGCAATTGCTTTTTAAATCCTTCGCAAGACCCCCTTTAGGCCTCAGAATAAATTTCACAACAGCCTTCTTTGAATACCTTTCCTTCTCAGATGCTTGGATGTGTAATCTCATGGGACCACTCGGGTTAGGGCCCCACGCAAGGGAGTCACAGCCACAGAAGCTCCGGAGACAAGGGCTGGGGGGCAGGTGAGGAAGTCAGTGCAGGGAAGGACACTGTTCTGGCGTGGGGCAGAGCTGGGCTCAAATCTCTCAGCGTGGCCACCATAGCTGGGAGCATTTAGCCTCTCTAAACCTTATAAGTGAAAGTTGCTCAGTCGTGTCCAACTCTTTGCGACCCCACACAGTCCTTGGAATTCTCCAGGCCAGAATACTGGAGTGGGTAGCCTTTCCTTTCTCCAGGAGATCTTCCCAACCCAGGGATCAAACCCAGGCCTCTCGCATTGAAGGCTGATTATTTACCAGTTGAGCCACAAGGGAAGCCCAAGAATACTGGAGCAGGTAGCCTATCCCTTCTCCAGCAGCTCTTCCCAACCCACGAATCCCACCAGGGTCTCCTGTGGATTCTTTACCAACTGAGCTATCAGGGAAGCCCTCTAAACCTTGGGGCCTTGATTTTTAAAAAACTGCACAAGCGGACTTCCCTGGTGGCTCAGCGGTAAAGAATCCACCTGCCAATGCAGGGGACACGGGTTCTATCCCTGGTCTGGGAAGATTCCACATGCGGCAGAACAACTAAGCCTGAGCACCACAACTACCGAGCACATGTGCTGCAACTACTGAAGCCCACATGCCCTCGAGCCTGTGCTCCACAACAAGAGAGGCCGCTGCAATGGGAGGCCTGAGCATCGCAACCGGAGGAGGCCAGTGTGCACACATCAACAAAGGCCCGGCAGAGCCAAACATAAAGAAATAAACAAAATTCATTTCCCAAAACTGCACAAGCTAACAGTCTTCTCAGAGGGTTATAGTGAGTTATACTTCACTAAGTTCAGTGAAGTAACTATCAGTAAAGCATGAGCACAGCCCTTGGTACCCAGGAAGCACAATGATTCTTTCAACATTTGTTTTTAGCATTATAACCTATGGAGGTGGATACTAGAACAAAACGCAAAATCTCTGCACAGCTCTGGAACTAGCCCCAGCTCCTCCCCAAAGGCCATGGTCCAAATGTCAGCACTGGGAATTCCCTGGTGGTCCAGTGGTTAAGACTTCACGCTCCCACTGCAGGCGGTATGGGTTCAATCTCACAAGCATGGAGCATGCCCCCCCCCCAAAAAAGCAAACCACAAAGGCCAGCATATACATGAGGTTAGTCGTGTGGGCCTCCTGGGATTTGTGCTGGGATGACAATGATCTTCCAGTATTCACTGGTAGCCTTCAAGGTGCCAGGAACTCTGCTGGGATCCACACAAAGCGATGAACAGGATGAGATTCTTGCCCTCAGAGAGCTCGTAATCTAGCATGGAATGGATAACTAAGTGTGTACGGGACTCAACGAGGTGTCCCCTCTGGGAAACCCCGAGGTGCCTTAATCATTCTGAAGACCCTGCCATACGCATGCATGCTAAGTCGATTCATGCTATGTCCGACTCTTTGCGACCCCATTGACTGTAGCCCGCCAGGCTCCTCTGTCCATGGGGATCCTCCAGGCAAGAATACTGGAATGGGTTGCCATGCCCTCCTCTAGGGGATCTTCCCCACCCAGGCATCGAGCCCACATCTTTCACATCTCCTGCATTGGCAGGTGGGTTCTTTATCACTAGCGCCACCTAGAAAGCCCAGCCCTGCCTTATACCTCCTCAGTGATGCCCTGTGCCTGACATTCCAGTCCCCAGGGACCAGGGAAGAAAACTGGAGGGTAGAAAGAGCAAGCACAGAGCTTTAGAGAAAACTTGGAGCAGGCTGGTTGAGGAAGAAGAGAGATTACTGGAACACAAGAGGACTGGATGGCCCGGCTCTTGAGTCAACTAAAATCAATAGATGTTGACTCTGGGAACTTTGGGGAAAAGAAAATTCAGAGCTGGAAGGAGAAGCCATTCCTAACTTCCAGGCCCTCAAAACACAAGATTGGTGGCAGCCAAGCCAGCCACAGGCCCCACGTGCTGGCGCACTGGATGCTGCTCAGATGTGGGCACGCGTGTTTAGTCTTCACCTCCTGCACTGGCACGCGGATTCGTTACTGCTGAGCCACCTGGGATGCCCCATGGCCACCTGCTGAGTCCCCAGATTGCAGCCACAGTGAGAGATGCTCTCTGCAGCCAGTGACCTCAGATAAATTCACCTTTCCCAGACCAGGACTGCTGCAGGGAAAGCCTTGTTCTGGCTCAGTCCTTAAAAAGGGAAGGAGGGGAGGAAGGAAGGAACGAACGAAGGAGGGAGGGAAGGGGGAAGGGAGGACAAATTCACATGAGGACCGTGTGTCCAGGGATCTGTGAAGATAAGGCTGTTGGAGAGTGACCATCACTGCTTTTTATTTCACTGACATAGTTTTACCACTAGTCAGGGAGATCCTGCTTTACTCTGAATAAATCCGCATTAAGATGAGAGAGATGTCTAGACACCTTTAATCCAGAAAATCCCTCCTTTTGAAAGGAAATCATTTTCTCCTTGGTAGGGATATCAAAATGCACTTGTAAGATGATATAAAAAGCAAGGATCTGGGCATCAGACAGATCTATGTTCAAAACCCAAGTCTGGTCCTTACTAAATACCTCTGTTCTGGGAAATTCAGCTTGTCTCTGAGTCAGATTTTCTTATTACAAATGGTGGCAATCACATGGACTTTTCAACCAACATCAGCCAGCAAACCTGGGCTCAGCTCAGGACACAATGTGGCCAGGAGGGACAAGGGCCAGCTTTGAACTGGAAAATCTGGGTTCAGGTCTAATTCTGCCACCAGACGGTTAAGTAGCCTCAGGATAGTCCTTGGATCTCTTCAAACATACTTATTAGTAATTTATTAATAGATGATAATAATACTGCTATATAGGGTGGGGCCCTTATGACAGGATTAGTCCCTTATAAGGAGTCCCTAGTGAGACTTTTCTGATGGTCCAGTGGCTAAGACTCTGCAGGGGGCAGAGCTTCCATCCTTGGTCCGGAAACTAGATCCCACAAGTTGTAACTAAGAGTTCACAGGCCACAGCTAAATACCCTGCATGGCGCAACTAAAAGACCTCATTGTTGTTGTTGACGCGCTAGGTCATGTCCAACTCCAGCACCACACCTCGAAAGCATATTATAGGTGCTCAACATACAGTAACAATGATATCATCGTCACAATCATGTCCATCCTTGTTTTTATCAGGTAACCCCTGCCCTCAAGGAGCTCACGGTCTGGTAGGGGAGACAGATATGGAAAACAACGCCTGGGGGCATAATGAGCAGGCCCCAGCACTTCAGCAGCCCCGGGGTTTAGAAATAAGAGCAGGGGCTCCTAGGCAGCTGGGTGAAGCTGCCAAATGCATCCTGCCCTTGGCTTTGCAACTCGCTGGGTACCACTCGCGGCAGACAGCAGGCACGGAGAAGCCGGCCACCTCCCAAGTTGCAGTACACAATGGCACCCTTCTGGGTGCACAAGCTGTCTCTGTTCTGACGCCAGAAACATAGCTGTGGCGATGTCATATGGAGATGGGTTTCGTCCCCCCTCCCTCTCCACTATGCCTGGCAAAAAGTTAACTGTGCTTTATTTCACTTCAGGTCCATATGGTGCCTCAATTTCCGATCAGAGGTATTACAAATTACAGTCTGTCTCTACAGAACATTAAAGCAGGCTCATTTCTTTCTCTGTGTCAACACATTTGTTTCAGTTGTGTGAGAGAAGAGGCTAGATGGCGTTCTTGTCCTTCGAAGATCATTTCTTTCCTCCGCTCCCTGGTGACAGGACACCGCCCCCACCCCCCCCACCACCAGGGCTAAGATGTTC
>SJYF01000598.1:3222036-3263172 GCA_006410515.1 Procapra przewalskii | reverse complement strand
TGCCACGTGGCCAGCAGGTTGTTTTGCAATTAAAGTTTGCCATCTAACCAGTGGAAGAGAGATTAATTAAGGAAGAAAGGATTTTCTCTCTTTCTTGTGGGTTCAAACACTTCTTTAATAAGAGGAATTGATGGAAATAAAAATAAAAGCATGGAAACTGGGTCCCTTACACCTCCCCGCTCGCCACTCGCCAGGTCTCTGCAATAGAGCCCCAAGGCATGCGGGTCTTGGGCAGCCTTTCCTCTCTAGCCCCCATCAGATACCCTCCGAGAAATCAGCTGGGTACCCCACGAGGGGGTAAGATGGACAGAAGGAAACTTAAACAGGATTTTTATAAATTTCATCAATACTAGCACCAAACAGAAGCAGGACAGCTTTATTGATTTAAACATTAAAATAACATGTGCTTTCTTTGCATTTTCCCAGAGGTGATAATGTTTCTTATTTTTAATCTAGATTGAAATCTCGGAGCGTTTCCACCAGCCTCTAGTGGTGATTACCAGAGATTAGTAATAACATGTCTAATTAGTGTAGGAAGACATAAAAATCAATGGCAGTGTGAAATGTTACACTGACTGGCAGCGCTCAGAGGAGAGTGGGTGTGTGTCTCCAGAGATGGGCCAGAGCCTGGCAGCCCCCCTCGCTCAGCTCCAAGCCTCGGGAGTGGGCTTAGACCTATCCCAAAGGACGCCGAGGGCTTTCCAAGTTCCCAGCTTCCCTTTCATTGAGCTGCTGATGTCTTTGTTGGAGGAAAGGGTAAAAAAGAGCATGATTCATCGGCAGGTGTGTTGTTCAGTCACTAAGTTGTGTTCAACTCTTTGTGACCCCATGGACTGCAGCACGCCAGGCTCCTCTGTCCTTCACCATCTCCCGGAGTTTCCTTGAATTCATATCCATTGAGTCGGTGATGCTATTGAACCGTCTCATCCTCTGCTGCCCCCTTCTTCTTTTGCCTTCCCTCTTTTCCAGCGTCAGGGTCTTTTCCAATGAGTCAGCTCTTTGTCTCAGGCGGCTAGCAGCTCAGTGAGCACCCTGAGGCCCAGTTCTGCCTCTCAGTGCAGAGACATAAAATTTCAACAGCTTTTACCCAACACCCCATACCCAGAGAACAAACGAGCAAAGGAAACACCCAGCCCCTGTTTTCAGGGCCCCTGATCTGCTGAGCAAAGGAGGGCCCTATAGATGGTACAGCCTTGTGTGCCCCATCTCTGGCTCGGGACTCAGGAGGAAATTCCCAGATTTGTTCAGGTCCATCCAGGCAGGAGGTAAGGGTCCCCTTTCTACTCCCCACAAGACAGTCGAATCTCCACCCACTGTCCAGCTCATCCTCTACGACCCTCTCCGTCTCCATTTCACGGCTCCCTCCCCCTCTTCCCCAAGGCCCAGGGTGACCCAGGCCAGACAACAACACACAGCTCTGCAGACTCTCCAGGGAGAATCTCCCTCACACACCCAAGAAGGCATTTTCTCAGAGTCTGTTTCGGCTTCACCATATGTCTTAGAGTGGGAGGCGGCGGGGGGAGGGGCAGAGGGAGGTAGAGACACCATGGAAAGTCCAGATACAAATAGATGGATTATAGATGACAGCTATGGCTCACCATTCAAGCCATGCTAATAATGTAACACACTGAACTAAGAGGTATGATGAAGTGCCTTAGAAACACGGATGAAAGAGGGATTAATTCTGCCTAGGCGGCAGGATATGGAAAAGAAGTGAGCTTGGAGATGACCTCGAAGGATGCCGCAGGGGAAGCGGTGGTGAGGCTCGTGAGAAGTCCATGTGCAGGGGCAGAAGCACCCAAGTGAGGGGGTTCAGAGAGTGAGGGACCCATGTAGTTGACGAGTAATAGGCCACCCTCCCCTCACACCTGACCCACCCCTCCACCAGGGCCCGCAAAGGACAATCAGCGGGCAGCATCCAGGCTTTGCGCGCCTGCATCTTGCGACCGCGTTTGACCCTGCGGGCCCCTCCCTCCTTCTGGAAGCATCTTCTTCCTTGACTTCTGAAGCTCCGTGGTCTCTTGGATTCCCCTGTTTCTTTGTCTGCTTGCCTAGGGCTTTCTTTCCCATTCTGTTGATAATCCCTGCGGGGCTCCATCCCGAGTGCCTGCCTTTCTCAACCTTCTGTCTTTGGATGATGTTCACAGCCGTAACATTGTCTCCATCTTTATCCTGAGATTTATCCAAATCTCCTTCACATCCCAGGCCTCCCTTCTCATTTCCAGACCCACACTTCCAACACTTTGCCTGACATTTCATCTGCAATGTCCCACAGACAGACACGAGCCACTCCACCGGTCCAGAACCAAACTCCTATCGCCCCCACATAAGGCTTCTGCTAAGTCTCCCTGCAGGGGCTTCCCAGGTGGCGCAGAGGTAAAGAATCGGCCTGCCAATGCAGGAGGCACATGAGACGTGGTTTGATCCCTCGGTCAGGAAGATCCTCTGGAGAAGGGAATGGCAACCCATTCCAGTATTCTTGCCTGGAGGATCCCATGAACAGAGGGACCTGGTGGGCTACAGGGCTCCCCTGATAGCTCAGTTGGTAAAGAATCCGCCTGCAATGCAGGACACCCGGGTTCGATTCCTGGGTCGGAAAGATCCGCTGGAGAAGGAATAGGCTACAGTCCATGGGGTTGCAAGAGAGTCAGACCCGAGTGAGCACGCGCACATCTTCCTTCAGGGAACGATAGCGCCTTCTAGCGGCGGTCCCGGCCAGATCCCGTGAGAGCCCACTGTCACTCCAGCACCCTGCCCCCCAGCTCCCTCGGTGCTGCCCTCCACACACACTTCTCAGCCCCACAGCCCCTTGGTTCAAGAACTCATTGCTACTTGCCCAAACCTCAGCGAGCGCCTCCAGCTGGTCTCGCTGTCTCTCCCATTTGTAACCTCTTGGGTGGTCCCCAGGCTGTCGCAGAGTTAGTCCTAAAACACAAATGCGAAGGCATTATTCTTTCTTTCCGTGAGGCTCCCCGTTGCCTTCAAGATAAAGCAAAACTCCTCAGTTTACACACGAGCTCTAGGGGACCCGTCTTTTGCAACTGCTTCCCCCCAAACATCATCGTTCCAACCAGACAGAATCACTCATCTTGCCACTGATGTGTCAGGATGCTTCATTAACTCATCATCTTTCTAAACTGAGAATCTACCCTGTTCCAGGCTCTGGGAACACAGTCAACTTTGCAGACAAGGTCCTGGCCTCTGAAGCTCACAGACCAGCACGGAGATGCAAATGAATGAAAGGGGGACATTATACAGTGAGGTACACCGTAACAGAGGCCCTGGGAAGCCAGTCGTGGGAAATCACTGGGAACTCAAAGTCAGACTTGGAGTTTTCAAACTTATTATTCCCCCTGAGACAGAGGTCTCTCCTCCCCCCATACACCAGCCAGCTGCTTTTGTCTTCCAGGACTCCACTCAGGCGCCATCTCCCATGCTGAACGGTCGGCAGCTTCTTCCTCTTGCTCACCCGTGGCTCCCTATCACAGTTCAGTTCAGTCATTCAGTCATGTCTGACTCTTTGCAGCCCCATGGACTGCAGCATGCCAGGCCTCCCTGTCCATCACCAACTCCTGGAGCTTATTCAACCTCATGACCATCGAGTCAGTAAGGCCATCCAACCATCTTGTCCTCTGTCATCCCCTTCTCCTCCCGCCTTCAGTCTTTCCCAGCATCATGGTCTTTTCGAGTGAGTCAGTTCTTCCCATCAGGTGGCCAAAGCATTGGAGTTTCAGCTTCTGTTTCAGCATTTTTCAGCATCAGTCCTTCCAATGAATATTCAGGACTGATTTCCCTTAGGACTGACTGGATCTCCTTGCAGTCCAAGGGATACTCAAGAGTCTTCTCCAACACCACAGTTCAAAAGCAGCAATTCTTCAGCACTCCACTTTTTTATAGTCCAGCTCTCACATCCATACATGACTACTGGAAAAACCATAGCTTTAACTAGATGGACCTTTGTTGGGAAAGTAATGTCTTTGCTTTTTTAATGCCCCATCACATTTTCTAATGTCTCTATCACAGAGCCATCTTATCTCCTGATTTGCTCCATGGCCTCTGTGTCTGGATTTGCAAATAAGAACTGTGTATTTCTCATATCTGAGTCCCTAGAATCTAGCACAGAACCCAATATAAAGCATGTACCTGATAAATATTTTGGGGGAAAAGTGAATAAATGAAGTGTCATATGGTCCAATTTTTTTCTCTTGTCTAATGACAGAATTCATTTTCTTTGGCTCCAAAATCACTGCAGACAGTGATGGCAGTCATGAAATTAAAAGACACTTGCTCCTTGGAAGAAAAGCTATGACAAACCTAGACAGCATTTTAAAAAGCATAAATATCACTTTGCTGACAAACTTCCACAGAGTCAAAGCTATGGTTTTCCAGTGTTCATGTACAGGTGTGAGAGTTGGACCATAAGGAAGGTTGAGCAACGGAAAATTGATGCCTTCAAATTATGGTGTTGGAGAAGAAGACGCTCAAGAGTCTTGACACTCTTGTGAGTCTCTTAGACTGCAAAGCAGATCAAAGCAATCAATCCTAAAGGAAATCAACTCTGAATATTCAATGGAAGGACTGATGCTGAAGCTCCTCTGATGTGAAGAGCCAACTCATTGGAAAAGACCCGGGTGCTGGGAAAGATTGAGGGCAGGAGAAGGGGATGACAGAGGATGAGAAGATTGGATTGGCATCACTGACTCAATGGACTCATTGTGCAAACTCCGGGAGATAGTGAAGGACAGGAAAGCCTGGCATGCTGCATTTCATGGGGTCACAAAGAGTCAAACACGACTGAGCAACTGAACAACAACAAAATGAGAGAAGGGCCAGAAAATGCAATTGCTACCTCTCCCAGAAAAGTAGGTGCAGACGCCTAGGAATTATTCAGGAAGTAACCCCCAACAGTCTCCCCTCGGAGTGGGGCAGAGGAACAGGGAGCACCACTGTCTGGAATGCTCTGAAGGTGAGGGTCCATGGAGGAAGGGCAAAGGGTCGATGAAATGTAGGATGCTGGCGCCAAACCCAAGTCAGAGTCTCCAGGGTGAGATGCGTTCTCTGGATGTGAGCTGAAAGGGCGAAGCCCTAAGAACAACAGCCCTGGGGAACCAAGCCTGGAGCACCTTCAGCCAAGCTGGGAATGAGGGAGTGGCTCGTTTTCTTTCAGATATTCCCAGGGGTCTCTCCCAGCCTGAGAGATGATGCAGGACAGAGTTCCAACAGCGACACCATGTGGCCTTGAGAAGCAATAGCAGGCTCTGACCATCCTGAATGTGGAAGTGAAAGAAAAGTCCCTCAGTTGTGTCCAACTCTGAGAAACCATGGTCTGTACATTACATGGAATTCTCCAAACCAGAATACTGGAGTGAGTAGCCTTTCCCTTCTCCGGGGGATCTTCCCAACCCAGGGATCAAACCCAGGTCTCCTGCATTGCAGGCAGGTTCTTTACCAGCTGAGCCACCAGGAAAACCCCTTCTAAATGTGGATGTGGTGTTAAATCAACTCCATCTCGGACTGCGATGCTCGGGGAAAAAAAATCAAGATTGGAACAAGCTTCTGAGAGAGACACTCACTTCCTGGAAATAAGGCATGTTGGCTTTTAATCAATCGCATGGGGAGATAGGACCTAAGTCTTTACTTGCACATAGAGTTTAGGAAACTATTCATCCTGGTTAGAGAAGGGTAGGGGTGTGGAACCAGGGCCAGTTGAAAACAGCAGTGAATGCCACTATAGGAAATTTAACATAAATTTTAATGTACTTTTTAACTTTGAAATAAATTCAGACATATTTCTTAAAGCTGCACCAAATAGTACAGATAATTACCATATATCCTCATCAACTCACCTCTATTATTATTATGCAACTGCAGGACAATGATCTAAATTAGGGAATCAAAACTGACATATACTATGAATTAGCCTACAGACCTTACTCGAATTTCTCGGAGTGTGTAAATAATGTTATTTCTATGATCCAGGATCCCATACTGTATTTAGTTGCCGTGTCTCCCCCAGTCTCGGATCATTCTATCAGTCCCCTCTTGTCTACATTCAGAATCTTTTGGCAAGAGGGCCACAGAGTTCCTTGAATGAATGAAGATGCCCTGGTCAGTACATCAGATTGAGACATACCCGACGTCATTGTATATCTCAACCCAGGGAGCTTAACTTTGGTCTCTTGACAAAGTGCAACCTTCCTGCTTCCCCACCGTAGAGTTACTGTTCTTTCCTTTGTCACTGGTAAGTATCCTGGAAGGCAGTACATTGAGATTATGCGAATAGCCCTGTTTCTCATCATAACTTTTGCCTGTTCATTTTACCACCCTTTGGTGATTATTACTGTGCTGTTTGCTTATCTCCATCATTCCTTCTACCTTTTAAAAAATATCTATTTATTCATTTGGCTGTGCTGGGACTTGGTTGCAGCATGTGGGATCTTTTAACAGTTGCAGCGTGCAAGCTCTTAGTTGTGGCATGGGGGATCTAGTTCCCTGACCGGGGATTGAACTCGGGCCCCCCACATTGGGAGCACAGGGTCTTAGCCAAGGGAAAGAGAGGGGAACGATACCCACCCCCATCCCCGAATTTCCTGTCTGCATCAAGCTCACTGTGGAAGCATGGGTCGGATGACTTTAAATCAGGTTGTGACTTTTGATTATCCCGGGGGACTGGGATTCTCCTGTTGTATAGCTTAGAATGACAGTGGGAGTGCTTCTTCCCTCCCTGGCCCAGGGGTCATTGACTGGCGAAGGAAAGGGCTGCCCCACAGAACAGGGAAGCAAAGGTAAAGCTGCATTAGAATCACAGCCCGTGGTTTGTGTGATTTGAACACATCCTTCAAAGGATGCAGGAACTGGGCGCTGTTATGAGGCCAAAAGCAGAACTTGAAACAAACCCTTAATTTCCAGGTGCCTCGGTGTGCTCGTCCAAACGCAAAACGAAAGGAAGAAGTCAGGATCTTAAGAGCTTTCGGAAGGCAACAAGGAGGAAGGGGAATCCAGGACTGTATCCATGCTCTGGGAGAAGGCTCTTCCTCTGTCCCCTTATTTAATCTGTGCGGAAAAACAGAGAAACGTGGTTGGATGTCAGACAGAGCTGGGTAAAAGAAAACCATCTGTCTCAGTGGATGCCTCCATACCAGAAAACTTCATTTGTGGCCCGGCTGATAGGAAAAACAGAAACAAAAGACTCAGGACTCATGGATTCGATCAGTTTTCTCTTTCTCCTTCCCTCCTTCTCTCTCTCCCCCTCTTTTTTTCTTTCACAAGCACTTTTCACCACCTGGCAATGTTTCACCTTTTAAGCCCAGAATTGTGCTTTCCAAGCTTCATAAACCCTGCAGCATGAGCTTGAGTTTTCCTGGCAAGTGAACTATTCCCAGGGCCCACCATCCCCTGCAGCGAGCGGTCCCCTCTGGCCCGTGTTGCCTGACAGCACTTTGCCCACCCCCAGAGCACATTCCCTGCAAACCCAGCCATCAAAAGGCTCCTTAGGAGCAGATGTTTCTGTTTAAGGCTGGGAGGAACTGGAGGGACCATTTTTCTCCCCATCAGGTTTCAAGAGCAAGAGGCAGCTGTTTGCCAGGAACACAGACTGGGATTCTAACGAGGTTCGGGGCTGAGCTGAGCCTGCAAGAAGGGGGCCTGAGCGACATCAGGATGAGGTTATTAACGAACCGTGCAGAAAGCTGGCAAAGGGCCATTTCAGAATAGTCTAGAGGAGAAATGTCTTGTCTCCTAAGATGGAGTTTGATATTTGTTACAGCATGATCAATGGGAATTGTCAGCTTGGTCTAACTTCTGACAAGGATTATTGCTCAACTTAAGGAAAGGGCTGCTGAAATCTCAGGGCATCAGTTTTGGCGCAGGGTGCATGACATGCAGCATGATCACACTCCTGTTGTTGTTGTTTAGTTGCTAAGTTGTGTCTCACTCTTTCGTGACCCGCCAGGCTCCTCTGTCCATGGGATTTCCCAGGCAAGAATACTGGAGGTTACCATTTCCTCCTCCAGGGGATCTTCCCAGCCCAGGGATGGAATCCGAATCCCCTGCATTGCAGGTGAATTCTTTATCACTGAGCCACTTGGGAAATCCAATCACACATGGCATCCCCAGTAATCTGACCTCCACCTCCTTGTGAAGTTGGGTGGGCAGACAGGTGTCATTCTAGCTAATGACTACCCCTCAGATTGCTACCTGCTTCATTTTCTTATAACTCTGGGGAAATAGCAGCTTTCACACCTCCACCTATGAACGCTCACTCCTTGCATGGAGTGTTTCCCATACTCGTCTTATCTGCAGAGCCAGCATCCGCTTTGCAGAAACCTTGGTCTATTCAAATAACCAAATGTGACTTTGCTGAAAGATTCTCATTCACAGGAGTTTCTGCTCTGATCATTTTGGGAGCAGGAGACAGATGTTTAAGGACAAGGTTCTGATGTGGTATTGGAATGGAAAAATGAACATTAAAAAAATTCCTAGACACTGACTTCAATTTTTCTGCAAATTGGAAAACTACTGCAATTATTCTTTAAATAGAAAGTTATAGAAACAAACCTTTTCATTTTACAATGAAAACCCCACAGACTTAGAATAAAATCCATCTGGAGAAAAAAAAAGGCATTAATTTAAATTCACTGTAAAATAGAATGGCTTAATATTAGAACCTCTCCAGTGCGCACGTTTTGATAAGGGAGAGAGAATGTCCCAGAGAAAATAAGAGGAGCTGCATTTATTGAGTGATTAATATGGATCAGGAGCTTTTATACATGTTATCCCATTTTCTCTGCACCACAGTTTGAAGAAATTGATGTTACTTTGCAAGTTTTGTTGATGTGAAACTGGAGCTCAGAGAGGTAAAGTAATTTGCCTACGATAACACAGCTAATAAAGAGTCAAGTTCAGGGTTTTTTTTTTTTTTTTAATTAAATTTTTGTTTCTAAATCTGCTTACACGAGTGAAAGCTATATGTGAAAATCCCTGAAACTCACTGAGAGGTCACCCACAATATCTGAAGATAACTGCCTTCATTTCTGTGTACACACACATGCACATACACACACATGCACCTATGTACACATGTAAATAGAATCATAGACACTATTATACATCTGCTTTTTCACTTTCTAATGCGTTCTAATATATTCTAATCATGATTCTCTGTATTTCACACTATTTTCCATTGTCTCATAATTTCTCCATTGCATTGCTGTACCAAATTCTATTTAACCATTCCTCTAATGGACAATTAGGCTGCTTCTAATTTCTTTCTATTATAAACAACTATGTAATGAATATTCTTGCAAATAAATCTTTGCCTGCATCCAGAATTGTTCTTTAGGGTAAATTCCCACAAATAGAATTTCTGACTCAAAAAATATGCACATTTTAAGGAATATATATGCATATACAGATACACACGTACACACTTACATATATATAGCAAAATCACACTCCAGAAAGGTTGAAACTAGGCTAAATCAGTGTGTGCAAGTGCCCCTTTCCTCAAAACTCTAATGCTGGCATCGTCTTTTGCAAAAATGGCCAATTTTTGAAAACTGTAAAAATGAAAAAAATGACCTTTTGTCCAAACTCTTACTTCCTTAGTAATGATAATGAGTTGTTTTCCTATTTCCTGACCATTTGCATTTCTTCTTTTGTGAATTGTCATTTAAGTTGTTTTGTCCATTTGATAACCAGGGAAAATCATCCTTTGCTTTAGTGATTTATAAACATTCTTGATGTATTAAGATGATCGCACCTATTTCATGTTGCAAATATAAGCCCCAGCTCATGTCAAGCTCTTTCTCTGGTTCCCAGTGGTTATTTGCTAGAGTAGAACTTTAAAATTTTAGATTTTGACAGACTCACAGACTTAGGGAACAAATTTATGTTTACTAAGGGGAAGGATGAGGGGGATGAGAAAGTAGGGAGTTTGGGATGGACAGGTACACACTGCTATATTTAAACTGGATAACCAACAAGGACCTACTGGATAACACAGGAAACTCTGCTCAGTTTCATGTGGCAGCCTGGATGGGAGGGGCGTTTGGGGGAGAATGGGTATAGGTATATGTATGGCTGAGTCCCTTTGCTGTCCACCTGAGACTATCACAATGTTGTTAATTGGCTATACTCCAATACAAAATAAAAAGTTTTTTAAATTAGATTTCAAATGCACCAGTCAATCTTGAAAATTCCATCCGTGACTGTAACTTAATAATCAACATATACATTACTCTAGTATCCTTACAAATTTTTTAAATAACACTTTTAATGCACCCCAAAGTTGAATTTCCAAACTGTTAATAACTCATTGACTGAAACCATCCCCCTCACTTTACTGTATACTAAGCTGTTACATACAGTGAGCCTGCTGTGCGGGTCACACTCTGGTCCTTTGATTCACTTGGCTCCAAGCCAGGGCCACCTGCATGAATCATCGTAGGTTTATAATGGGCTTTCGACATCTCTCTGACCACAGAGCCTGTGTTTTTCCATGCAACCCACCTGGGACTGCAGGGAAGGAATTGTCATCTTGCTAAGGTTGGGGGGAAAGCTCTTACAGAAACATAGGTCTGTTTCCCACCGGTCACCAGAGCTGGTCTTTCCGAGGAATGTGAAAAGGATAGAAGACTGAACTGCAGATACCGAGTTGAGGTTTGTGTTTGTGGAGAGTCAAAAAGATCCCTCCCGTCTTAAAAATGTGAATGGAGGGATGTCCATGTTAATGAATGTTAATGTGTGCTGAGGGTCATGTTAGTGAAATTGAGGCATTAGTCACTCAGTCATGTCTGACTGTTTGTGACCCCCATGGGCTATAGCCCTCCAGGCTCCTATTTTCATGGGATTCTCCAAGCAAGAATACTGGAGTGGGTTGCCATTTCCTCCTCCAGGGGATCTTCCCCCCTCAGGGATCAAACCTGCATCTCTTACATCTCCTGCATTGGCAGGTGGGTTCTTTACCACTAGCGTCACCTGGGAAGCCCTGACGGAGGGACATCCACGTTAATGGGTGTTAACATGTGCTGAGAGTCACGCTAGCCTCTGGGGAAATGGAGGTGAATAAGAAAAGATCCTTGGCTTTAAGAAGGTCACAGAAATCAGATGCACCAACCTCATCTCATGGCTGAGCATCTCTCAGCAGGGGCCACCAGCCTCCAAGCTCAAGATCCATGCTGCACTGGCTTCCGAGGAGCCAGGAATTACTCAAGCAGCCCGTCTTTCCTTCCTCCAGCGAGTTTGCTACTAAATCAGCTCCCTACTTTCCACGAAGCGTTAAAGAATTTTAGTTTGTGCTCTAATTGTTAACATGGGTCAAACTAAAAACACAGTTACAAACCCAAATTTAATAATTTTTTAAACTCAATATATCATGTTCCCTCTGAAACTTCCTGAGGGATAAACAGTGCCCCTTCCCTGATGGCTGAAGCCCTGAATAATGCTGGCCTGTCCTGAGGTCAATGGGCTTCCCAGATGACGCTAGTGGTAAAGAATCTGCGTGCCAATGCAGGAGACATAAGAGATGCGGGTTGGGAAGATCCCTGGGTTGGGAAGATCCCCTGGAGGAGGAGGGCGTGACAACTCACTCCAGTATGCTTGTCATGGAAAATTCCATGGACAGAGGAGTCTGGCTGGCCCACAGTCCATGGGGTCCATAGAGAACTGTGTGTTGGATACTGGACAGATTCCCCAAATGCTCAAATACCTTAGAGTGTTTAAGGTTCCCAGAGTTAAGGTCTATAGCACTCAGATAGCAAGCCTTTTGTCTTGCCCCAAAACGTGAGGCTGAACCTGAAACAACTCTTCACTCCTCCAGTGACACCGACTCCTTACTGAATCCTGTTAGAGTCTCTAAAAGAGTCCAGACCCTAGTCAATCTCCTCAATGAAAGGCCCACATAAAAGCAAGTATATGTTTCTGCTCTGAGTGGATATTCCCCTGCATTTTTCATATTGGAGACAAGAGTTTGGGGCATGGATCTTTGCTTTGTGTAAATCATAAGTGCTAGGGAAGAGCACCAAATTTTAGAAAGGTTACACACTTTTATGTAGCAACTCAAAATGGTGAAAAATGAAGGACTCACAATTTCATCTTCTCTTTGTTTCCAAGGAGACTTGCAGTTTTATATCACTGCATTCTATTATTCTGTAAGTAAGAAAAACATATACTTCCCCCTCCCCCATAAAGAAATAAAGCTCATCACTCATAGGAATGAAGGTTTGGAATCCTGTTCTCCATTTCACAGACTAACAGAATCACAGACAAGAAGGGTCCTGGGAGGCCACCTGGATCTATCAACCCATTTTACCAACAGAGAAGCTGACCCCTTATAAGGTTAGGTCATGTCAAGGTCATATGTCAGCTGGCAGCTGAGCAAGGGCAGCAGCTTGGGTCTTTCCCATCATCCTGCCTCCCTTCTTGCAGTTCAGGACGAGATTCCAAACAAAGCCGGGAATTCATCATTACACAGCAGCAAACCAGCAGCCCGCTTTTGCCATTGTTCATAACACAACTGCCGAAACAGTTTGACAGCACCAGACACAGAGCTCGTGACCCAAATCGTGTCTTCTCATTAGAGCTCGGATTTTCTTCTTCCCGGTGTTAATTACCCATCTTGTTCAGAGATGTTGAACTGTGGGTGCTTATGAGGGTAAAGACAGGCCACTCCTAGGAGTCTGAGGTGCTAGGCAGAGGAGTTGAGGCAGTAATAATGTGCAATGCATGTGTGGTCGATCGCTCCAGTCGTGTCTGACTCTTCGCAACCCCATAGACTGCAGCGCGCCAGGCTCCTCTGTCCATGGGATTCTCTAGGCAAGAATACTGGAGTGGGGTGCCATTTCCTCCCCCAGCAGATTGTCCCGAGCCAGGGATCAAATCCACACCTGCCGCAGCTCCAGCACTGCAAGCGGATCCCTTACCAATGAGCCACTGGGGAAGGCCGACAATGTAAAAACGGGCTACTGTTTAAAAGCACTGACCTTGTGCCTGGCCCACACACACAGACTGTCTCCCGTAAATCCCTGCCAAACACCAGAAGTGGGTGTGATCATTATCCCCACACCTCATCTGACAAATGAGGCACAGAGGCAAACGCCTGTCCAAGGCTATTTAAAAGGCTATTTAATCTATACGCAGAGAGATCCTTAAGCAGGGCCACTGGCCTTGGGCCCTGCCCTGCCCCCCGGGCGGAAACCCAGGGGAGTGGGGTGGGACCACTTGCTGATTTGCCCACTTCCTGCCACCTTATTTCTATGACAACAGAGCTGTTTCACCAAGGTTAGTCATACACTTCACAACCCTAAGGGGTCCCTTGACTTAGGACTTTTTAAAGAGGACAGAAAGTTTGGCTGAGATGGGTTGAACCCACAGGTAAATGGAAACCATTTAATGTTAAGTTAAAGGCTGAAACCACTGACATCAAGCTAAAGACATGAGCACAAGACTCCAGGTTAATCTTCCCCTCTTTCCTCTCCCCTTTTGAGCTCTCAAGCATCTGGCTCAGGGGAAAGGAAGAGTCAGACAAACCTGGACTCAAATTCAGCCCCAGCCACGAAGATACGCAGCGTTGTAGCCTGAAAATCGGGCTTCCCAGGCGCCACTGGTGGTAAAGAACATGCCTGCCAATGCAGGAGACGTAAGAGACATGGGTTCGATCCCTGGGTCAGAAAGATCCCCTGGAGGAGGGCATGACAATCCACTCCAGTATTCTTGCCTGGAGAATCCCATGGACAGAGAAGCCTGGTAGGTTACAGTTCATGGTGTCGCCAAGTCGGACACGACTGAAACGACAGCACGCACACAGCCAGGCCTGACGATCATTTCCAATCCATCTCTCCATCAGATAGCTACGGCGGCCCCAGCTAAGTGGGGATGGGAGCGTCGTCCTCTTACTCCCTGCCTCTTGTGCTGTCCATTCTGGTCTCCTTCACGAGATGTCCCGTGCTTTCCTTGTTCCAAGGCAGGCCAGGCTGTGAGCCCTTCTCTTGGACTAGGAACTTATGACGCATTGCAGAATCACCTTAGCTCTCTGTTTATCCGCGGGCTCAAAATGCACACAAGAGTACTGACTCTTTACCCAAACAACAGCTAAGGGAAGTGTCTCTGCCCGAGGCAGCCGTGACAGGGCCTCGGCCGACAGCTGTCTCTTTGGGTGGCTTTGCTCTTGGTGTGTAGACTGGGTTTGTTGTGGATGTGGGGTCCTGCCTGCTGCCTTCCTCCTGCAGCTCCGAGCTCTGCCTCTGCATACGGGGAGGGTTCCCACTGGAGGTCCCAACACAATCACGTCTAACATCTCCACCGCCACTCACTCCCCATCCCATGAGCCCTGGACATGTAAATACAAAACGACTTCTTGCCGCTGCTCTGGCTAGTGTGTAGCATGGGCCTGCATGCTGCCGTACGTGTACCAAAAGGCCCTCTTATCTTCTGTGGCTCAGGACGCATGGGAGCCTAGCCCTGCTCTGATGCATGGCCATTCTCTGGACGTATCTGCTGAGGCAAAGACAGTTTCCCTATGTCACACACGTGTTACGGTGAAGAAACAGGGATGGGGCAGAGGGTCTCAGATGAAAGGTTTAGGACATGGCCCTTCCATCGGCTGACATTAATGGGTCAGATACCCTGCCCGAGGCTCTATAAGCATGGCGGAGGTGTTGCAAATGCAACTCCTGGTTATTACTGTTTCAATTTTCAGATTTACAGGACATTTACAAATGAAGGAGCTGCACGTCTGCAATCCCATTTCCCCCGGAAGCACAGATGCTCACCATCTTTGCCTCTTGGTTCACCCTTCCCCCTCCCAAGTCACCCCTCTCTCCCTCTTTGCAATGTCTTTCTCTTTCAGTATGGTAACGTGCTCCCATTTCCTTCTCCAATGCATGAAAGTGAAGTCGCTCAGTCATGTCCGGCTCTCAGCAACCCCACCAGGCTCCTCCATCCATGGGATTTTCCAGGCAAGAGTACTGGAGAGGGGTGCCATTGCCTTCTCTGGTAAAAATAAATAATCCCTCCGAAATCTTCAGTAACTGATAAATTTAATTAACAGCAGAACCATCTAGACTCAAGGGCTTCCCAGAGGGAACTAGTGGTAAAGAACTCACTTGCCAATGCAGGTTTGATCTTGGGTTGGGAAGATCCCCTGGAGGAAATGGCAACTCCGTATTCTTCCAGCATTCTTCCCTGGGAAATCCCATGGACAGAGGAAGTCAGCAGACTATAGTCCCTGGGGTCACAAAAGTCAGACACAACTCAGCAACTAAACAACAACAACAATGATGACAAAAATAGCAGTGTCACTCAATATGAATGATTATGACCATTTTTACATAGTGCTGTGGGAACACGGGAAACTAATTCGGCCTTGGGGAAAGCAGAGAAGGCTTCCTGGAGGAGGTGACATCTGAGTAGTGTCTTGCTGAAGAAAAAGTCAGGAAAGTGTGTCCCAGGAAGAGAAAACAGCTGAGGCAAAGACAGAGGCACAACAACATGGGGTTTATCAGAGGAGACGCAAGTGGTTCCTGTGTGGTTAGATCATGGAGAAACAAAAGGATAGATACTAGCTTTTAAGGGGTGGACCTGCCAGGTGGGTGAGTAACATTGCTGGTGACCTGGGTGGTTACAATTTGCCTACATGTCAGACTAGCCAGGAATCTGATTCTTAGTCACCTGGGTGGTTACAATTTGCCTATATGTCAGACTAGCCAGGAATCTGATTCTTAGCAGAATCACATTGTTACAGATTCGTAACATCTTTAAGGACTGAACCTTGAGAGAATCATTATTAAGAAATTTAGGAGCAAAGAACGGAGAAGGCAATGGCACCCCACTCCAGTACTCTTGCCTGAAAAATCCCATGGACAGAGGAGCCTGGTGGGCTACAGTCCATGGGGTCGCGAAGAGTCAGACACGACTGAGCGACTTCACTTTCACTTTTCACTTTCATGCATTGGAGAAGGAAATGGCAACCCACTCCAGTGTTCTTGCCTGGAGAATCCCAGGGACAGGGGAGCCTGATGGGCTGCCATCTATGGGGTCACACAGAGTTGGACACGACTGAAGTGACTTAGCAGCAGCAGCAGCAGGAGCAAAGAAGCTAAGTGCCTTGCCAAGCAGTCACAGGGCAATTTAGGGTGGAGGCAGTGACTTTAAGTTGGTGGCGATCAGCTCAGGGTTCACAGAGGAAGGACACACACAGGCTTTGCAGGTGATGTCACCAATCATGAGTGTCTGGTTGGCCATGAAAAGTATGCTCCCAAATATAAACCACAGCATGATTGTGAGTGGCTTTTATTACTTTCTTCTATTTTTCTCTATTGGCCAAGAAGTTCCATCATGAATATGCATTACTTCTGCATCAAAAAGGTACATACTGATAAGGGGGAAAAAATCAGTCTTTTTAGTGCTTTAGACACTAAGAGGCTTTCTCTCCATGGCTCTGTGCACCTGTCCTAAAATGGATTTCACCTAACAGGGATGAGCATCCAGAAGAGGTTCCCGCTAAGCAAGAAGAGCCAGGCAGGGAGGCAAGTTGTCATGAATGTATTTATTTCCATTTGAATCTCTACTACCTTACAGTTTAAGACCCATTCTTCAGCTTCTAGGTAACTTCTTTCTAAAATAAGATATGTTGCTGGCCCTTCGCATAAAATGTGTGTACTGTTCTTTACGAGACTCAAAGACAGGGGTTGTGATGGTGTATTCACCAGGGAGAATATAGTAAAAGCTCTCAGAAAATCTAAACCATCCCATCCGGGTATTTAGGCCATGGAAATGATTAGCGATGTGCATACAAGTTGTGGGTAGGTCACACAGAACATTGTACCTGGTGACGCATTTTTGGTGAAAGAAATAAAGAAGTGGGTGGGGGAGTAAAAGATTAGAAATTGCTGGGACTTCCCTGGTGTCCAGTGGCTAAGATTCCAAGCTCCCAGTGCAGGGGGCTGAGGTTCAATCCCTGGTCAGGGAGCTAGATCCCACAGGCTGCAACTAAGAGTTCTCATGCCACAACCAAAGAGCCCAGAAAATAAATACATTTGTTCTAAAAAAATAAATTGCCTAAAATAGCTATATGTCCAATAATTAGATGTTGGTTAAACTAGCATACATAAATATCCTATTATAAACTACTTGTGTCCATGCATATGATATGATGCAAGCAGCTTATAAACACTGTGAATTTGGTTTTCAAGAACATCTGCGTGTGTGTTCATGTGCTCAGACACAGGACCAGAGAACTGTGCCAGCCTGGTGATTTTTGGGTCCTGGAATCACAGACAATCTTCTTCTCCTCCCTCATATTTCTGTATTCCCCTAAGTTTCTACAAACAACACCCTTCTTCCACCATCAGAATCTTCACAAAATGTGCTCTGCAAAGGGCATTGTTTGGACTTAGAAAAATGTCAACAAAAATAAAATTAATCCTTTCTATGTGTGCCTACAGTGGGTTAGGCACTGTGTTATGTGCGAGAGATACAAGGAAGAGTGAGATATGGTTCCCAAGTCCTTGAGCCCAGAGTCCAGTGGAGGAGCCAAGTTTAGAGAAACACAAGTAAGTGTTGCATAGGATGATAAATAAGAGGGCTGCAGAAAGCCAAGGGAAAAGCCACTCACTCTTCACAGGCGTGAGGACAAAGGGAGGAGAGGAGCAAAACCATCAAAAAGAAAGGCGTCTTTAAGCTGGGCTCTGAAGGGCTATTCGAGGTGGGCTCTGACAAGGGAGAGGAATTCATTAGCAGAGCCAGATCAAGGTAAGGCGTTCCTTGTAGCCAGAGCAGCGTGGACAAGGGGAGAAGAGCACGGTACGCTCAGTTCGGGGGAACAAGGAGGCATACAATGGGGCAAAGTCCTGCATGGCCACTAGCAACGCTGGACTCCATCCTGTGGGCAAAGAGGAGCCCACAGCAGATCTGGGGAGAGATAATCCAGCCACAGTACTGAAGACAGCCTCCACCAGACTTCAGCAGAGAACACTGACTTAGCCAAATCATCTTTTAAAACTTAGGTGTCTTTGGTGGTAATTTTTTTTTTCCTTTGGATGGTAAAATTACGGATCATTTCCTTATGTTCCTATTTCCCCCCTTTTTTAATGTATGCTACCCTGTTGCTAAGTTAGTTTCATCATTTAAAATACTGGGGGAAGGACTTCCCTGGTGGTCCAGGGGCTAAGACACCAAGCTCCCAGTGCAAGGGGCTGGGGTTTGATCCCTGGTCAGGGGACCAGCTCCCACACGCTGCAACTGAAAGTCCTCCTGCCACAACTAAAGATCACGAGTGACTACAACTCTGACTTGTTGCAGCCAAAGAGATAAAATAATTTTTTTTAATATTGGGGGAATATAGTTTTATAGCTAATCAACAAAGTTTTTCATTATCTCATGCGATCTCTTCTCATGACTGAACAGTATATATCAGGTTGGAAATAACTTTTCCTGGAAAAAAAATTTTCCATCAGCCATCTCATTAAACACTGACTCCGGAGGAAATCACGGCTGTTTCTCCATTTGCTTCTAGATGTTCAGCGATGCGTCTTCCGGGTAGGTGTGAACACCCTAGGTGGACGTACTTGGAGCATGCTCTGTTCATCTTGCATGAGCATTTGCCCAGTGTTGTCATCTGTTCTCTGAAGTTCTATGGCAAATGGGCCCTTAATCGCCCATGAGCAGATGCTCCATCGTTTACTTAAACATTCCCCCACCAGCGGACGGGCAGTTTGCTTTGAATGTGTTAAAATACAGCTTCTGCAGACCTCTTTCTGTGTCTGTGTATATCCTTGGAATTGTTCCTAGAAATGAGAATCTGTGCTTAGGGGGACTAGAAGCCATCCCGAAGGAGTTAGGGGATAAGGACGTTTTTTAAATCTCTTCATGCATACTGCCAAAGCTGCTTTTGTGCGTGGGGTGTTTCAAATCACACTCCCCAAGGAATATGGCTTTTTAACTGTTGCTCTTTTGCTCTTTTTCATGGCAACCGGCCTGGATTTTCACTGTCTGTCTGCCAACCAGGGGGTAAGTCCTCCTCCATGTCTGGTCCTCAGTTTCCTCAACTAAGGGAGACAGTGGGGCAGGGAGGCTTTACAGCTAAAATGTTCATTTCTTCTATGACAAACAAATTTGGAATTAAGAGTCTGGACCATTATTTTGAGCTATTGCAGGTGCAAACAACATTTATTTTCCAGCCCCCTTCCTTTGGCTCCATTTTTTCCAAGGTGAAGCCAAGCATGAGAAAAATCTCTACAACATCTCTCCCACACACCCACACACAAATCTCATTTTCTGCCAGATTTAAAATGCAACAGTTACAGAGCGGTGCCTATTATTCTAGTCAACATGGTGCCCTTACCCAGAAGTCTGGTCACCATTATATATAATTTATGAATCCAACCCAGAAACAAGGCAAAGAAAAAAATGAGCATAGACCGAAGCGTCTGTGGTAATGAAACCGCTTTTCTGTATCACGTCCCGCGAGTTCAGGCTCATTTCCATTTCTCGATTTCTTCCCCAATTTGTTACCCCAGTGACTGACGTGCCAATTACAATTTCCTCCCCACGCTCGCGCCCATGTTGTCCAATAAATGTCATGGCCTTTTGCTGTGCTGTGCACTTATTTTCCAATTACTGTGGGTAAACAGGGATGAGCAAGCAATTGAAGGGAAGCTTTTAAATCATTTGATTTGGTCCCGAGCAAGATTTCAGAGATGGAGACATAAAACATCAAGGCCATCGTCTCCAGCAATGACAAGAGTTGAGAGCAACTGCCTCCAAATCACGCTTTTGCAAAGAGCCATTTCCACTGGGACATCTTTACCAAGGTGGATGGACATCAAGTGCCAAAAAAGGCAGGCCTCCCAGTCTGTCAGAGGGATGCCCTCATTTGTTTCAATCCTGAGCTTAGTACCCATCAGCCTCTTTCAATCTCCATTAGCAGGCTGGAAATTTGTTTAGAAAGTCGACAGGTACTATGGGGGGGGGGGGATTAATGACTGCTGATTTATGAATATTGAGGCACATTTCAATAATCAGACACAGAACCATCACTGGCAGCTACAACCAGCTGTCCCTGCCAGGACAGTCTATGGCAATCACTCAGAGTCAGTTAAATGATTCTGATTTATGACCTTAACCTTCAGGGTCCACTCCATTTGCTCTCTTGGTGTGTAAATTCTAAAAATGCAATTCCCTCCACCTCCAGAGAGCCAATTTGAGTCAACATTATGCATGAACCGAGAATGCGGGAATTCTCAGATCTCTTATCTCAACTCATTAAACTTGCACCGAACATCTTGCAATTAAAATTTCATATAGATTTCCTCTTATGATTGACATTTGGCCTTGATGAAATGAGTTCAAATTTGGTCTCTCAGAAGACCTGGAAGAGATGGGTCCGGACATTGTTTCCGAAGAGATAATGATGGGGCACTAATACCTTGATTAACATTTCGAACAGACTCTTCGGGAAGGGCTGCCTCTACTGCTCAGCAAAAGATGTTGGGGAGCCAAGCCAAGAATGAGAAGCCAAGCCAATCTGCTTGCTTTGTTTGGCAATAATGAAACAAGAGACTCAAGGACTCAGAACAGGAAGCAGCCTTATAGATTCCACAGAGCAAGACTGCTATACTTTAGACACAGAACCTGGTACCCAGAGGGGAAGAACTTCTCCAACATAGCACAAAGGTGAGTGTTTGTGAACCCTTTCTTCCTTGAGCAGTATAACGATGGGACCAAATTCTTCCTGGCTGGCCTATAAACACCTTCCAGACCTGGGACTTGCCTCACAGTCCAATAGTTAAGATTTCACCTTCCAAAACAGGGGATGCAGGTTCAATCCCTGGTCAGGGAGCTAAGATTCCCACATGCCTCAAGGTCAAAAAAACAGAAGCAATACTGTAACAAATTCATTAAAAAGACCTAAAAACAAACAACAAAATCCTTCCAGACCCAGTGCTCACTCTTTCCCCATCCTACTGCATGAGTGAGAAGTCAGCATAAGCTGTTGAAGTTTAAGGGCTGCTTTGGCAGTTAAACAACCTTAACACACCCAAGGCACACTGCCGATCAGTAAATACGCCTACAAGCACACGGTGAGCAAAGAAGTACAAACTGGAGGCCCAGCTTCCAGGCTGAGGGCCCAGTGAGTGCCTCTCTGTTCCATTAAAAGTGTCTTAGATGCTTTTGTTTGATTTTTGAGAAATCAAATTTTAAACATACACATCTAAGTGTGTCTCAGGACCAAGCCTGACCTAAGATTTGAGAAATGCATCTGTTTAAGTCCTCTCCCCCATGTATCCATTTAAGCCCCTTCCCCATTCATCTATTTAAGTGGATATATGTGCCCGGGGAAGTTGTTTTGTTTTTTTAGTGCATACCCTTGCTTTTCCTTGGGCAGGGGGCATTTTCACAGGAGGATAAGAGGGGTTGCTGTGGAAGGGTTTTTTGTAGGGGTGGGTCCTGGGTGAGAGAGGGAAGATGGAAGCGTAAACTTGTTGCCTAACTCTGCAAAGAAGGCAAAGGGCTAAGATAGCACTGCAGCCAGAGAGGTGAGGCTGATGGAAGGTTCCATGGGACTCCAGGCAGCCCAGTGCTATTTCAAGGTCCAGGACACAAAGGGCAGCAGGGAGGGGACAGCAATATGTAAATGTCAAGTCTAGGCTGAGAGAGGGGGTTCTTGATGCATGCGTGTGGGCTCAGTCATAGGTCCAACTCTGCGATCTCATGGACTGTAGCCCGCCAGGCTCCTCTGTCCATGCGATTTCTCAGGCAAGAATACTGGAGTGGGTTTCCACTTCCTTCTCCACAGGATCTTCCTAAACCAGGAATCAAACCCACATCTCCTGCATTGGCAGGCAGATTATTTACCACTGAGCCACCAGGGACGCCCCCTTGATAACACAGCATCCGCCAGTTTCCATGGTGTAAATATTGGGTTGGCCAAAAAGTTCGTTCAGGTGTTCCGTGCAATGTGATGGGAAGAAGCAGCATGAACTTTTTGGCCAGCTGAGCACTGTCACCATGGCCAGTTCAAAACTACAGACACACTGTCGTTGGGAAGAAATATACTCAACAGATTCTCACAACCAGCAGAAGCCAACTCTAGCACACCACAGAGAGGAAGTGGACAGAACTCAAGTGCAGCTTCAGCATCATATAGGTGTGAAGGGGCTTCAGTGAAGAACAGCTGAGCCAGTGAGACAGAGCCCCAAGGAAGCGCCAGCAGCAGAGGTGGAAGAGGCCCCTTCCCTATGTAATCTGTGCACCATGGGCTGCAGACAAGCAAGGTGAGATGGCAGGAAACACGGGGACAGATGGAAATGGGAGCAGGTCAGAGGCTGTGGAACTGGGATTTCACGGATCAGGGAGAGAAGGGAGCTTAGTTGGAGCATTCATATTAATACATCAGGGCTTCCCCGGTGGTGCAGTGGTCAAGAATCTGCCTGCCCACTCAGGAGACACAGAAGATGTGGGCTCCAGAAGATCCTCTGGAGGAGGAAATGGCAAACCATTCCCGTATTCCTTCTTGGAAAATTCCATGAATGGAGGAGGCTGGTGGGCTACAGTCCAAGGGGTCACAAAGAGTTGGGCACGACTGAATGAGAGCATGCGCACACTCACGCTGATACATTTTCATCTTTATCCATAGGCTCCTGAGACCTGCGCCATTTTGAATACCCAAGAAAACAAGGCTGATAGTTGCAACAAGAGGTTTTTCCCAGCCTAGAAAGTCACTATGGTCTGCCATATATTTGGGGGTGGGGGTGGGGATCAAAAAGATAAAGTACACAAGAGATGCTGCCTGGCACAAAGTGAAAGTGAAATTCGCTCAGTTCAGTCAGTCAGTTCAGTCTCTCAGTAGTGTCCGACTCTTTGTGACCGCATGAATCGCAGCACGCCAGGCCTCCCTGTTCATCACCAACTCCCGGAGTTCACTCAGACTCACGTCCATCGAGTCAGTGATGCCATCCAGCCATCTCATCCTCTGTCGTCCCCTTCTCCTCCTGCCCCTAATCCGTCCCAGCATCAGTCTTTTCCAATGAGTCAACTCTTCGCATGAGGTGGCCAAAGTGCTGGAGTTTCAGCTTCAGCATCATTCCCTCCAAAGAAATCCCAGGGCTGATCTCCTTCAGAAAGGAGAAAGTCACTCAGTCGTGTCCAACTCTTTGTGACCCCCATGGACTATACAGTCCATGGAATTCTCCAGGCCAGAATACTGGAGTGGGTAGCCTTTCCCTTCTCCAGGGGATCTTCCCAACCCAGGGATCAAACTCAGGTCTCCCACATTGCAGGTGGATTCTTTACTACCTAAGCCACAAGAGAAGCCCAAGAATACTGGAGTGGGTAGCCTATCCCTTCTCTAGTGGATCTTCCCAACCCAGGAATCAAACGGGGGTCTCCTGCATTGCAGGCAGATTCTTTATCAACTGAGCTATCAGGAAGCCCCTGATAGAAAGCAAACTGGAATTTGAATAAGAATACCCAATTCTGTCCTTGGTCCTGCCTCAAATTTCATGTCTCTGACAGTAAAATAGGAAGGGATCTCCCTGTAGTTCACAGCTTTCCCATCAGAGTTCCATGAGACAGGATGCATGAAACACATCTCAGGCAGGAGCCATCTCAGTATCATTTGGAAGGTGAGTTCAATTCGATCCTGAGCCAGAAGACTTGTCTCCCAGCCAGATGGAAGACTACACCAGGATGCCCCCTGCAAACCTCAGGGTCAAGTTTGAAGATCGGCATTTGACTTACTTGCCTTTTTCCTGATTGGCCAGTGGAACTGTAAACCCAACCCAAGCCCAAAGTGAGAACATTGTCATTAGCCAATAGGCTTCATGATTTGAGGCCAACTGCTGATTACCGTGTGAATTCCAAACACCAGGCAGAATTGCACTGAGAACATGGCAGGACCTCAGCAGACAAGGACCCATCAGGCAAACACTTTAGGAAGGTTCTCCGGTACTGCAGGTAGAGCCCTGCTCCCTGGGAAATGTGCCCACCTGGCACAGGAGACGGAAGGGCATCTATCCAGTTGCTAAGCCCATGGTGGACAAGACAGAAGGGTGCTCCCATGGACCACCCTTCTCCATGTACAATACTCCCCTCAGGATGCTACCACCTCCTCCAACTCACCAAGCAGAAGTGCCTGGAATAGAGGGGTAGAGAAGGATTGCTAAATGTATGGCGGAGCATACAGCTCAGCACACAGCCGTAGTTCGTTTCTTTCATTTACTCATCAGGGAGTGAGCATTGGGTTAGTACACAGGTTCTAGGCGGGGGGCTTCACCAGTGGCTTAGCAGTAAAGAATCTGCCTGAAACGCGGGAGATGCAGGTTTTATCTCGGGTCTGAAAGATACCCTGGAGAAGGAAATGGCAACCCACTCCAGTATTCTTGCCTGGAGAATCCTATGGACAGAGGAGCCTGGTGAGCTATGGTCCACAGGACTGCAAAGAGTCAGACGCAACTGAAGTGACTTAGCACAGCTCATGACCTGGTGTGTCATAACTTTATTCCTCCCACAAGGACTCTCTGGGTTCCAGAAGAGCCATCCACATCCCCCAAGGAGACCACTCTCTGCCCTCATCACCCACTCAGAATCTGCAAGACTCAGCTCAGCTCCTCCCCACTTGCCCAGCCAACACTGACTTCCCTGCTCTAAATCCTCTTGTGCTCCTGAGCTGTTCCATACACTCTAAAAACTGAATCACACACCACTTTTATTATCTTGTAATCAAGGGTCCCCACAGAGTCTATGGTTTCTCAATCCCCTAAAATGTTCTGTGAACGAGAGCTTCCATGGTCAAAGACTTTGCATAAAAAGTAGTAGACCAGGATCTTAGTTACCCAATCTGGGATTGAACCTGTGCTCATGCATTGGAAGCATGGAATTCTAACCACTGGATCACCAAGGAATTCCCATACTTGAGCTTTTTAAAGATGCAGAGATGCCCAGTAACATCTGACTTCTTTTTGTCCAGCATGCATTGCAACACTACTGGGGGAGCCCTGGTGGTTCAGCAGTAGACCTGGGTTCGATCCCTGGGTCAGGAAGATCCCTTGGAGGAGGGCGTGGCCACCCACTCCAGTATTCTTGCCTGGGAAATCCCATGGACAGAGGAGCCTGGCGGGCTACAGTCCATGGGGCTGCAAAGAGTCAGACAAGACTTGGCGACTAAACAACATCTCGCTGTACTCACGCTCCCCAGGACCTAGTTAAGGAAAGCCTGCCCTAAGAGATTCACAAACCACAAATGTGTCTTCCCTAGAAGAATGTAGGCTCCTGGAGGGTAGGGTCTGCATTTGTGATTTCTTTTCTCCCATCCTCTCCAGGTGACAAGCGCAGCACCTCATGGTACATCCTGAAGGATCCTGTTGCCTTGACAACCAGTGTTGAATTGCTATTTCAGTTCTCTCTCTCCATCTCTGGAGCCCCAGGAAAGCAGCAAATGCCACAGGGCATTAGTCTGAGCGTGCAGCATTTTTGGCAAAGTGGCGTTAATAATGTCCAGCTCAGCTCATCAGCCGGAGCTCCTTGAGACAGGCAGGACGAGATGCCTCTGGTGACACATCCCCGAAGCTGCCTCCTTGAGATTCTGCTGCTAACAGAAGTGCTTTGTCCTCTTTTATTTTTCCAGCTAATTTAGAAGGTCGGAAGCAGGGCTGTGTTGTTTATGGCCTCGTACTTGGAGGTAATATGACCCCTCTGGTGAGTAACTTCAATCTCTGCAACACCATCTGTTCTGCCATTGTCAACAGCTCCACTAGGCTTGTGGAGCACTTTATGGGGATGCTGAGGCCCAAGGGTGTTCTTCACACCTCTAATTATAAGCAGAGCACAACTCCCACCTGGTCCCAGGGAAGGAGGCTCAGATGGGGCTTCCTCCCTCCTCAGCCAAGGGCTAGAGGCAGCGCCATCTCTCTGGACCCTTGGCTGTTGCCCCTACGTGCTGCAGTGAGCCTGTGGGCTCTGCCAGGGATGGAAAGAAGCTGAAAGTTCTTCCTAATAGCACCAATATTGCCACAAAGCTCAGAGAAACAGACTTGGCCAACAAGTGGAGGCGGTATCTATGGTTGACTGATTAGAAAAGGCCAAATAGAGACTTCTCTGGTGGTCCAGTGGCTAAGACTCTGGGCTTGCACTACGGCGAGCATGGGTTCAGTCCCTGGTTGGGGAACTCAGAACCCACATATTGCCAAAAGCAAAAGAAAGAAATGGACAAATAGCTGTACTGTGACAGATAGGCAATATTCGTGGTGGACTTTTATCACGGTTTATTTCTTTGATGATCTTCCTGGTTTTCAGCACCAGAAACTCTTGGTGCCATGGTGTGTGTTTATGCCTATTATCTTGTGACTTCATGACAAGTCATAGGCCCAAGACTTGGTGGCTGATACACTAATCATGAACTTGGTTCACGAATCTTCAATTTGGGCAAATCTGCAAGAGCTAGAGGACCCAGTTCCAAGCTGGGGCACTCACTTGGCTACCGGCTGGACTGCGGTACAGTGCTGGTTGTTGGCTGGTAGCTCAGCTGGGACTCATTGGAGGATCTTTGTCCCTTTTCTTCTGGGCCTCCCCGTGGGGCTACTTGGGCTTCCTCACAGCATGGTGGCCCAGCACCAGGCTAAGTGGTCCAGGAATAAAGAATAAAGCTGCCAGTCTTTTCAGCTCTGGGTCTGGAAATGCACAGCATCACTTCCACCATATTTTATTGTCCAAGCAATCCAGAGCCCTCCCAGGTATAAGGGGAGGTGCCATACAGCCCATCTCTCAGTGAGAAGAGCTTCAAAGAGCATACGGTCATCTTTCATCCACTACAGTGCTCAGCGCTCACAGGTGATTTATGAAACACCCTCACTTTGGTCCATGTGAGCTGATACCAAAAACAGCTGTGACGTCAGTGCTCAGTACGAACCCCCATCTGTCAAGAGTTTAGCTAAGCTATTGCTGCCTCAGCATCCATTTTGTTGAACCAAATGTCTTTCAGGGGCCTGAAACTGACATTAACCCTTAATTAGATTATTATTATATTAAGGGGTTATGGAAAAACCTGAACAAAAATTTTTTGCCAACCCAATATATATAGCATATAACATTTTATATTTATATTAATGTATTATATCATTATTATATTAGCAAGCACATCCCCTAGTAACTGACTACAGAGTCGCAATTAAATGTACATTCCTGATATGACTCCTCCAAAAGTCCCAAGTGATCAACAGTCTCCTCCACCTCCCAGGGCCTTCCCTTTATAAGCACCTTAAATAAGACCCCCCCAAGAAGCTTATCAAAATCCTGCTCTTTTGGATTTCAAATGACCAATGTGAACTTAGCCCAGGAACCCTAAAGCACACCATCAATGACCTCTAATAAAGCCATGTGCCCCAGATCCATTCTCTCTCTCTGTCTGCCCTCCATGGGCTGCCTTGACTTCCCCTTGGGGCCCCTTGCAATCTGCCGTGTACCTCGTCTAGGACCTTCGAGTAATAACCTTTTCCGTTTCAGTTCCCTCTGCTCTTTATTGAAACAAGCCTCATCACCCAACACCCTGGAGCTCTATACTTAACAAGTGTTAACAAGGTCAGAGCAGCATCTCTCAGGAGGAAACAGAGAGGCCTGTCCTTTACGAAGATCCCACTATGAGCCACTGCTCATCACAACGGGATCTTTCCCAACTTCATCTCCCTTATTTTTCACAATGACTTGGGAAGGAGAGATTTGAGCTCTCATTTTACAGAAGAGTAGACATAGCTCTGAAAAATTCAGACTTTTCCAAGGTCACACAGCCAGTACTGGTAGAGCCAGGATTCCAGCCCAGGTATGCTTGGTCCCCAAGGCTCTGTTTGTCCTATCTTGTCTGGGACAGTCTCACCTGAGCCAGAACATCTTTTGGTTCCTCTTGGGAGGTGTCCTCCCCAAAACCCGATAGCCCTTCTAAGAAGTGACAGGGTCCACACCCCTCTTCTCCCTCCCCTACCCCCACCATCGATCTGGTGATGCCTGCTGCTGATCTCCTGGGGGGAGGCCAATCCCACATTGCACTGCTGGCTTCTGGCACCAGAAGAAGGCATTCCATGCCCTGAGGGTCCCCTTCCTCCCTCTGGCCTGGTTCCTAGATGTCAGGGATCCCACTTAGCACTTCAGTTCTAGCTCTCAGGCTGGAGCCTTGTCCCCAAACCCCAGGCTTCCTGGCCAGACCCCTGAGACCCTGCCCAGCTCTGCCCAGTATCCTCCTGGGTGGGATTCTTGATGCAAGCTGCCTATACTCTCAGCACCAGACTGGGGTCCTTCCACAAATAGCTGAGGTCCTCGTAAATCTTTCTATGGTGCCTGGAGAGCTGGCACGCCCCCTGCCGCCATGAAGACTCACGTCCAGTTTATAGCCAGCCTCAGTGATCTTGGCACCTGCCCCCACCACACCTCTGTCCCCTGTCATTCCAGCCTGTGCACAAGGCCTTCTGTCCAGACTCTTCCGCAAAGTCTGACCAGTCCCAGCCAATTGATCTGAACACCTAGACTTAGCATCAACGTGCCTCCAGGAAGGGGGAAATTGACAAGGAAAGGGGAGAGAGGACCATTATATCAAAACCTCTCTGAGCTGCAAACACATCACCTCCTGACCCCACCCCACTGGAGGACCCACTCCAGATTCCCAAGAGCCACTTCGCTGTATCCACTGCCTCTTCCTGTCTGGGGTTTTCACCCTCTTCATGATTCACCCTCTTCGATTACAAGCATCATTAGTCTCTCCCATCCCACAGTCTCTCCTCCCTGTTCCAAGTGACATCTACTTCCATACTCAGCTCCCCCAGTTCCCAGCCTTCTAGCTGCCCTGTGACCCACCGAAGTCTGCCTGCCTCCATGTCACTGCAACCACACTTGTCCAGTCACCACTCACTGCTAAATTCCACAAATGCTTCAGCATCCTTGTCTTTCTAGAACCATCCCTCTTGCTCTCAACTCCTCCTCCTCTGGCTGCTGGGACTTCTCCCCTGGGTTCCACCTCTCTTTCGCTCCATCCTGCTTCCTCCTCCCAACCCCAAATGGCCTGCTCTCAGGACCGCCTCCCCAGACCCTCTCCTCTCATCGACACACTCCCTCTTACCCCAGCCCTGCTGACAACATGCTACTCCACAAGCCCGGCCCCAAGAGATCTGCCAAGCTGCAAATCCAGATACCTATATCCCCAGGAGCCCTTAGGGTCAACTCGTTTCCAACTGACCTTGTCAGCTTTCCCTAGACCCCTGTCCTCAGCGATGCCCTACCCTTTCTCCAGCTGCCTGAGCCAGAGTCCCCTAACCCTCTCCCCTCCATCAAAACCACATCCCACCAGCACCCTATCCAGCCAGCACTACTTCCTCCCTCTGGAATCTGTCCTCCAGATTCCATCATCATGAAAACAGCCTTTGTTCTCAAGCCCATCTTCAGGGCCAGATTCCTATAAAAACCCACCTAAGAGTTTACATGACTGAGCAGCTAAACAACGGAAGCAAACTTGGTTTCTGCCTCTCAGAGTTCATCCATCACTCCCTCAGATCTCTTTCTTAAAAGGCCAATATGATCATCCCACTCCCAGCTTAAATCCATCACTGGTTCCAGGATGAGCTCTGAAAACAATTCCAAATTCTCCATGAACTGGACCCTGAATTTTTCTCCAGCCTCATCTTTCTCACCCATCATCACCCCACCCCTCACACTTGGCCTCCCTGTTTGCTCAGCGTGTCTACCTTCCTTCACTTCTGCTGTGGCTTCTGCTTGAAAAGTCTCCTCCATCACCTTGTTCTTACTTGTTTTCTCAGACTTGTAGGAAAGATAGCAGCTCCTCCAGGAAGCCTCCCCTGATTAGCACCCGAGTCATATACATTTCCTGTCCTGACTCAACACACTGAGCTGCCACTGCTCCATGAGTCACTCCAAGGAGACTGAGATCCCTGAGGGGAGAGACAGCCCCTGAGAGCTTTCAATAAGAGTTAGAAATGTGAGTGAAAGGAGCCACAAGCACAGAGAATTACACGCAAATGCCTAGCAAAAAAAGCCAGGCATTTGTCCTGAACAGCCAGTAACATGTAGAAATTTCCAGTGTCTCTTCCAGTTCCGGTAACCTATTGCTAGTTTGCCCTTTGTTTATTTTGTCTACAACTGGCTGATCTTGTTGAAAGGAAGGGATGGAAGGGAAGATGTAGCAGAGACTGTGGGCCACCCCTTCCCTCTGGGGACGTCTGCAGCTGAGGACCAGCATTGTCACTGCTGGTTGTGTTAGGGGAAGCACACTGATTAAAACCGCCCACCCTGGCCAGGCACCATAGTAACCATTTGCATGAGTTGTTTTATGACAGGAGATCCTGATAAGGAACTCATAAGCCACCACCAACTGGAAGAGTTCAGGAAAGGTCTAAAGGAGACACCGCGTGTCCGTCCACTTCTCGGAAACCCTCTTGCTAGCATCCATCTTGGCTGAGCAATGCATGCGCCACCAGGAAAGACTCTGAATTAGAATGAGTGGCCAAAGACCACCCGGAAACTAATCCCATCACCATAAAACCCAAGACTGCAAGCCACGCAGCAAAGCAGTTCTCCTGGGTTTCCTTACCCTTCTGCTCTCCACCCGGGTGCCCTTTCCCAGTAAAATCTCTTGCTTTGTCAGCATATGTGTCTCCTCGGACAATTCATTTCTGAGTGTTAGATAAGAGCCCAGTTTCGGGCCCTGGAAGGGGTCCACCTTCCTGCAACAGCTGGAGTTTGTTTGTTCTAATTCGGTGCATCTGCAGGTGGCTGCAGCCCCAAAAGGCAGCTAGGAGGCAGATAACTGTAAGTCCTTCCTCCCAGGAGATGCTCTGAGCATCTCTCTTAGTCTCCCTCACTCTTCTCCTCTTCCTCCTTCACCCCATCTTCCTCTTCCCTACTGCAAAGGGGAACTACAGATTCCCTCCCAGTCTATCACTGGCCCTGTTGGGGGCAGGAAAAATGAGAGTGTTGGTTATTCAGCCGTGTCCAACTCTTTACAACCCCATGGACTGCAGCCCACCAGGCTCCCCCGTCCATGAGATTCTCCAGGCAAGAATAACTGGAGTGGGTAGCCATTCCCTTCTCCAGGGAATCTTCCCAACCCAGGGATCAAACCTGGATCTCCAGCATTGCAGGAGGATTCTTTACCATCTGAGCCAGAAGGGAAGCTCCCTGGAGGCAGGAAGCCCATATGTATTTCATGGTTCCTTGAACAGGCACTAGGCCAGGTGCTCACCGTTCATGAGTCACTCATCTTTGCAGGATTCCTAAGCAGCAGAGATCCTTAGTCCCATCTTCAACTGAGCCGAATTTTGGGAAGTGGCATTACTTGTTCAAAGTCACAGGGTGAATAAATATCATGGCAGGAGTCCAGGGTGGTTGTTTTTAGATTCTGCACTTCCCCTAAGTCCTCTGTCGGTCCCAGAACCATCTGTGGTTTCCCCAGCCTGTGAGCACAATAAAGTCACTTTAACCTGAATACCAGATTACCACTGCTCTTCAGCAACACTGGCTTACTTGGAACCTCACACCTACCGCCTCACAGTCTTTCCAATATAATTCTGGAAATTCGCATTGAAATCCAAATGCATCACATGCTACCACACCCAACTATTAAAGCACGTCACCATGGACTTCCCAGGCAGTCCAATGGTTGGGAATCCACCCACCAATGCAGGGAACAGCAGTTTGATTCCTGATCTGAGAAAATCACATGTGCCTCAGGGCAACTAAACCTATGTGCCACAAGTACTGAGCCTGCTCCATGAGAGCCTGTGCCCTGCAACAAGAGAAGACATCATAGTGAGAAGCCCGAGCATCACAACTAGAGAGTAGCCCCCACTCACCACAACCAGAGAAAGCCCTCACCCAGCAACAGAGACCCAAGTGCAGCCAAAAAATGACACCAAAACTCTATGGGCCAAGGGAACCCCTGGAAAATCTTCCAAATCTGAGGCAACGGGAGGCAGAGGTGATATAAATCATATATCAGACAGGTACGGGAATCCCAACTCCAGCATTCTCAGATGCAGAACACAGCTCCTTGGGCCTCAGTTTCCTCTTCAGTGCAATGGTTGGTGTGAGTGCAATAACATCATCTGCTGGCTGGGGAGGGAGCATACGGATTAAAAACCAGGTTTGCACACTCTCTCTCGAACATGGTAGCTCCTAAAAAAATAAGAAATCCTGGTATAAAAATTGTTATTACTCTCACTGCTTTGGGGGCTTCCCTGGTGGCTTAGATGGTAGAGCCTGCAATGCAGGAGACCCAGGTTCAATCCCTGGGTCGGAAAGATCCCCTGGAGAAAGGAAATAGCAATCCACTCCAGTATTCTTGCCCAGACTGAGCGTGCAATTCTAAATTCTAATTCTATGGGAACACAGTGTAAATCTTGCCACGAAATATGGATACCATGATCTGTTCCTCCATCACTGCAGCACTATTTTTCTCTGTTTTACAAACTTTTGGTTGTAAATCCTAGACTGCTTTACAAAAATTCCCGATAGGTATCACCATCCGACCTTTACTCTGTTGATGCCAGGAACAGCTACTTAAGTGAGGGCCTCCACTCATTAGCATATAAACATACAATGGATTTTATTTTTTCTCATTAGTGCTACAACTCTTCTGTGAGGTCTCCCTGCCTCCTGGGCTGCTCTTTTAACAAGAGGTAATTCAGTTTCATCATTTCGGATTCAGCTCCACTGAATGAAACAATCTTGCTCCTGTTGCTAAGGTAGCCCAGTTCATTCTACAATGTTGCCCTTGCATTTGAGGCTACACTCCCCTTTTTCTCCCACCTCAGTCCTAGCCAACTGGACACTCGGGGGTTGGAAGGGTGCACTTCTATTATCCCAAATGGGCCACCACCAAGCCTCTTGCTCCTGGGGTCCCCTTAAGCAGCACTGTGATGGATTAAATGTGGATGTCCCCTTGACCATGGGGGAGCTTGCCACTGCTGGGCCACAAGCAAGGCTGCCTTCTGCACCACCAACCCCCCACCCCAACTTCCAGCACTCCTCCGCTCCTCCTTTCCTTACTTCCTCTCTCCCTGCACCCAACCCACAGGGCAGCTCTACTGGTCAGCACCTGGGCAGGTAAGAGTCACTTTCCAACCCCTGATGTAGACCTGGAAGGCTCTTCATGCACCCCAACTGCACTGGAAGTCATAGAGAAGGCAAGAGAATTTTTTAGACACATGCCCACAGGGAGTGATGGCTTTTGTCCCAGAAACTCCCTCTTCTACCAAAAGGCTCCATCCACACATCTTCTTCCATGACTGGAAGCAGGATGGTGGTGGGTAGGGAGCAGGTTCTGCTGAGTTGACAACTCTCAGGCACCCCAGGGGGCAGTAGTGGGCTCTATCGCCAGCCCATGGTTCTCTGAACTCAGAATTCAGGTCTTAACTAAGCTCCTTATGTTCTCCCCTGTGACTTTCATAGGCAACCCTGGGAAACAAGAGTAACCCCTAGGCTCCCTAGACCATCCTGCCCCACAGGGTTATGAGTTACCTCCTGCAGACATCACCAGTGGGTGATGGTAGGGAGGGATTTGGGAGTGGAGGAAACAAGGCAGTCAAGGAGGAGGCTGCTGGCTGAAGCCAAAGGTGACCCCACCTGGGCCCAGACATTTCAGGGTTCAAGCCAGTGTCCACAGCAGAGCACTGAAGGTGTGAAGCGTGCTCAGTGTGTGCTTAGCCACACAGTTGTGTCTAACTCTTTGTAACATCTTGGACTGTAGCCAGCCAGGCTCCCCTGTCCATGGGATTCTCCAGGCAAATATATTGGAGTGGGTTGCCATTTCCTACTCTAGGGTTCTTACTGACCCAGGGATTGAACCCACATCTCTTGAATCTCCTGCCTTGGTAGGTGGATTCTTTACCACTGAGCCGCCTGGAAGCCATATAATGACAGTGCATAAAGAGGAAGCAGGCAGCCCAAAATCTTGAGCCAGAAGACTTTCTGTTCACTCTCTCAGCTGACCCTCAGTGTTATGGGAAAACTCTGTCCCCACAGAACCCACATGTTGAAGCCCTAAGCCCCTGTGCCTCAGAGCATAACTATTTGGAGACAGAGACTTTAAAGATGTGATTAAGTTAAAAATGATGCTATCGTGCGGGCTCTGATCCAGTGTGACATGTGTCCTGACAAGAAAAGGAAATTTGGACACAGAAAGACCCTAGGAGGACCCAGTAAGAAGGTGGCCATCTGCAAGCCAAGGAGAGAGGCCTCTGGAGAAACCAGTCCTGTCCATCCCTGGATCTTGGGCTTCCAGCCTCCATGATTGGGGAAAATTGATGCGTGCTGTTTAAGCCACCCCATCTGTGGGGCTTTGCTGTGGCAGACGAGCCAACCAAACCCCTCAGGAATGGGTGGAGTTCCCAGTTACGTGAAGCTTACAGGCTAGTTGGCCCTAAACCAGCCTCAAGGAAAGTTGAGGAGGGTCAAGAAAACGTGAAAAAAGCCATGAAAAAGGCAAAGGCAGCTTCTCCAGGGGTCACGCCAACCAGACAGCAAAGGCAGCAGCTGGGGCCTCCACGAGGTTGGGGAAACAATGGTCCTCCTCTGGAGGGGGGTGGCATGGCCTTGCTCCACCTGATCCCCCAAGCAGGAGTGGCCTGGGTCTTGTGATCTGTGCAACCACAAGTGTGTTCATTAAAAGAGCTTAAATTCTCTCAGGGCTTCCCCGGTGGCTCAGTGGGTAAAGAATCCACCTGCAAGGCAGGAGATGCAAGATACATGAGTTGGATCCCTGGGTCAGGAAGATCCATAGAAAACACTTATGAATGAATAAATTTATTTATTGGGGGATATTTTTTAATTTATTAATTGTAGGCCTATTACTTTATAATATTGTAGCGGTTTTTGCTATACATTGACATGAATCAGCCATGAGTGTACATGTGTCCTCCATCCTGAACCCCTCTCCCATCTCCCTCCCCACCCCATTCCTCAGGGTTGTCCCAGTGCACCAGCTTTGAGTTCCCTGTTTCATGCATCAAACTCAGACTGGTCATCTGTTTCACATATGGTAATACACATGTTTCAATGCTATTCTCCCAAATCATCCCACCCTCACCTTCTCCCACAGAGTCCAAAAGTCTGTTCTTTATATCTGTGTTTCTTTTGCTGTCTCACATATAGGGTCATTGTTACCATCCTTCTAAATTCCATATATATGCATTAATATAATGTATTGGTGTTTTTCTTTCTGACTTACTTCACTCTGTATAATAGGCTCTAGTTTCATCCACCTCATTAGAACTGATTCAAATGCATTCATTTTAATAGCTGAATAATATTCCATTGTGTAACAATGTACCACAACTTTCTTACCCACTCACCTGCTGATGGACATCTAGGTTGCTTCCATGTCCTAGCTATTATAAACAGTGCTGCAATGAACACTGGGGTACATGTGTCTCTTTCAGTTCTGGTTTCCTCAGTGTGTATGCTCAGCAGCAGGATTGCTGGTTTCCAGTTTCTTAAGGAGTCTCCACACTGTTCTCCATAGTGGCTATACTAGTTTGCATTCCCACCAACAGTGTAAGAGGGTTCCCTTTTCTCCACACCCTCTCCAGCATTTATTGTTTGTAGACTTTTTGATAGCAGCCATTCTGACTGGCACGAGATGGTACCTCATCGTGGTTTTGATTTGCATTTCTCTGATAATGAATGATGCTGAGCATCTTTTCATGTGTTTGCTAGCCATCTGTATGTCTTCTTTATAGAAATGTCTATTTAGTTCTTTGGCCCATTTTTTGATTGGGTCGTTTGATTTTCTGGTATTGAGCTGCTTGTATATTTTTGAGATTAACTATTTGTCAGTTGCTTCATTTGCTACTATTTTCTCCAGTTCCAAAGGCTGTCTTTTCACCTTGCTTATAGTTTCCTTCATTGTGAAAAAAAAGTTTAATTAGGTCTTTTTTTTTTTTTTGCTTTTATTTCCATTACTATGGGAGGTGGGTCATAGAGGATCCTGCTGTGATTTATGTCAGAGAGTGTTTTGCCTATGTTTTCCTCTAGGAGTTTTATAGTTTCCGGTCTTACATTTAGATCTTTAATCTATTTTGAGTTTATTTTTGTGTATGCTGTTAGAAAGTGTCCTAGTTTCATTCTTTTACGGTGGTTGACCAGTTTTCCCAGCACCACTTGTTAAAGAGATTGTCTTTTCTATATTGCATATTCTTGCCTTCTTTGTCAAAGATAAGATATCCATAGGTGTGTGGATTTATCTCTGGACTTTCTATTTTGTTCCATTGATCTATATTTCTGTTTTTGTGCCAGTACCATACTGTTTTGATGATTGTAGCTTTGTAGTATACTCTGAAGTCCGGCAGGTTGAATCCTCCAGTTCCATTCTTCTTTCTCAAGATTGCTTTGGCTATTCAAGGTTTTTTGTATTTCCATACAAATTTTGAAATTATTTGTTCTAGTTCTGTGGAAAATACCATTGGTAGCTTGATAAGGATTGAATTGAATCTATAGATTGCTTTGGGTAGTAAACTCATTTTCACTATACTGATTCTTTCGATCCATGAACATGGTATATTTCTCCATCTATTAGTGTCCTCTTTGATTTCTTTCATCAGTGTTTTATAGTTTTCTATATATAGGTCTTTTGTTTCTTTAGGTAGATTTATTCCTAAGTATTTTATTCTTTTTATCACAATGGTGAATGGAATTGTTTCCTTAATTTCTCTTTGTTTTCTCATTGTTAGTGTATAGGAATGCAAGGGATTTCTGTGTATGAATTTTATATCCCACAACTTTACTATATTCATTGACTAGCTCTAGTAATTTTCTGGTGGTGTCTTTAGGGTTTTCCATGTAGAGGATCATGTCATCTGCAAACTGTGAGAGTTTTATGTCTTCTTTTCCAATCTGGATTCCTTTTATTTCTTTTTCTTCTCTGATTGCTGTGGATAAAACTTCCTAAACTATGTTGAATAGGTGTGATGAGAGTGGGCACCCTTGCCTTGTTCCTGACTTTAGGGGAAATGCTTTCATTTTTTTCACTATTGAGGATAATGTTTGCTATGGATTTATCATATATGGCTTTTATTATGTTGAGGCATCTTCCTTCTATGTCTGCTTTCTGGAGAGTTTTTATCGTAAATGGATGTTGAATTTTGTCAAAGGCTTTCTCTGCATCTATTGAGATAATCATATGGTTTCTATCTTTCAGTTTGTTAATGTGGTATATCACATTGATTGATTTGAAAATTTTGAAGAATCCTTGCATCCCTGAGATAAAGGCCACTTGGTCATGATGTATGATCTTTTTAATATGTTATTGGATTCTGTTTGCTAGAATTTTGTTGAGGATTTTTGCATCTACGTTCATCAGGGATATTGGCCTGTAGTTTTCTTTTTTTGAAGCATATTTGTCTGCTTTTGGTATTGGGGTGATGGTGGCCTCATAGAATGAGTTTGGCAGTTTACCTTCCTCTGCAATTTTCTGGAAGAGTTTGAGTAGGATAGGTATTAGCTCTTCTCTAAATTTTTGGTAGAATTTTCCTGTGAAGCCATCTGGCCCTGGGCTTTTGTTCATTGGAAGATTTTTTATTACAGTTTCAATTTCTGTGCTTGTGATGGGCCTGTGAAGATTTTCTATTTATTCCTGGTTCAGTTTTGGAAGGTTATACTTTTCTAAGAATTCATCCATTTCTTCCAAGTTGTCCATTTTATTGTCATATAGTTGCTGATAATAGTTTCTTATGATCCTTTGTATTTCTGTGTTGTTTGTTGTGATTTCTCCATTTTAATTTATAATTTTGTTGATTTAATTCTTCTCCCTTTTTTTCTTGATGAGTCTGGCCAATGGATTGTCTATTTTATTTATCTTCTCAAAGAACCAGCTTTTAGTTTTGTTGACTTTTGCTATAGTCTCCTTTGTTTCTTTTGCATTTATTTCTGCCCTAACCTTTATAATTTCTTTCCTTCTACTAACCCTGCGGTTCTTCATTTCTTCTTTTTCTAGTTGCTTTAGATGTAGAGTTAGGTTATATATTTGATTTTTCTCTTGTTTCTTGAGGTAAGCTTGTACTGCTCTGAACCATCCCCTTAGCACTGCTTTTCTGAATCCCATAGGCTTTGGGTTGTTGTGTTTTCATTCTCATTTGTTTCTGTGCATATTTTTGTTTCTTTTTTGGTTTATTCTGTGATTTGTTGGTTATTCAGAATTGTGTGGTTTAGCCTCCATATGTTTGCATTTTTAATAGTTTCTTTTTCCAGTAGTTGACATCTAATCTTACCACATTGTGATCAGAAAAGATGCTTGAAATGATTTCAATATTTTTGAATTTACCAAGGCTAGATTTATGGCCCATGATGTGATCTATCCAGAGAATGCTCTGTGTGCACTTGAGAAAAAGGTGAAATTCATTGTTTGGGGGTGAAATGTCCCATAGATATCAATTAGGTCTAACTGGTCCGTTGTATCATTTAAAGTTTGTGTTTCCTTGCTAATTTTCTGTTTGGTTGATCTATCCATAGGGGTGAATGGGGTATTAAAGTTTCCCGCTATTATTCTGTTATTGTTAATTTCCCCTTTCATGCTGCTGCTATTGCTAAATCGCTTCAGTCATGTCTGACTCTGTGCAACTCCAAAGACAGCAGCGCACCAGGCTCCCCCATCCCTGGGATTCTCCAGGCAAGAACACTGGAGTGGGTTGCCATTTCCTTCTCCAATGCATGAAAGTGAAAAGTGAAAGTGATGTCGCTCAGTCGTGTCTGACTCTTCACGACCCCATGGACTGCAGCCCACCAGTCTCCTCCATCCATGGGATTTTCCAGGCAAGAGTACTGGAGTAGGGTGCCTTTGCCTTCCCCTTTCATACTTGTTAGCACTTCTCTTACATACTGCAGTGCTATGTTGTGTGCATATATAACTGTTACATCTTCTTGGACTGATTCTTTGATCATTATGTAGTGTCCTTCTTTGTCTCTTTTCACAGCCTTTATTTCAAAGTCTATTTTATCTGATATGAGTATTGCTACTCCTGCTTTCTTTTGGTCTCCATTTGCATGAAATATCTTTCTCCAGTCCTTCACTTTCAGTCTGTATGTGTCCCTTGGTTTGAGGTGGGTCTCTTGTAGACAGCAAATATAGAGGTCTTGTTTTTGTATCCATTCAGCCAGTCTTTGTCTTTTGGTTGGGGCATTCAACCCATTTACATTTAAGGTAATTATTGCTAAGTATAATCCTGTTGCCATTTACTTTGTTATTTTGGACTCGAGCTTATAAACCTTTTCTTTGTTTCCTATCTAGAGAAGATCGTTTAGCATTTGTTGATGAGCTGGTTTGGTGGTGCTGAATTTTCTCGACTTTTGCTTTTCTGTAAAGCTTTTGATTTCTCCTTCATATTTGAATGAGATTCTTGCTGGGTATAGTAATCTGCATTGTAGATTTTTCTCTTTCATCACTTTAACTATGTCCTGCCATTCCCTTCTGGCCTAAGAGTTTCTACTGAAAGATCAACTATTATCCTTATGGGGATCCCCTTGTGTGTTATTTGTTGCTTTTCCCTTGCTGCTTTTAATATTTGCTCTTTGTGTTTGATATTCATTAATTTGATTATATGTGTCTTGGGGTGTTTTGCCTTGGGTTATCCTGTTTGGGACTCTCTGGGTTTCTTGGACTTGGGTGGCTATTTCCTTCCCCATTTTAGGGAAGCTTTCAACTATTATCGCCTCAAGTATTTTCTCATGCCCTTTCTTTTTGTCTTATTCTTCTGAGACTTCTATGATTCGAATGCTGGGGCATTTAACATTGTCCCAGAGGTCTCTGAGGTTGTCCTCATTTCTTTTTATTCTTTTTTCCTCTCTGCTTTATTTATTTCCACCATTCTATCTTCCACCTCACTTATCCTATCTTCTGCCTCAGTTATTCTACTGTTGGTTCTCTCCAGAGTGCTTTTGATCTCAGTTATTGCATTAATCATTATTGACTTTTTAAAATTTCTTTTAGGTCCTTGTTAAACATTTCTTGCATCTTCTCAATCCTTGTCTCTAGTCTATTTATCTGTAACTCCATTTTGTTTTCAAGATTTAGGATCCTCTTTACTATCATTTTTCTGAATTCTTTTTCAGGTAGACTTCCTATCTCCTCCTCTTTTGTTTGGTTTGGTGGGTATTTATTATGTTCCTTTACCTTCTGAATATTTCTCTGCCTTTTCATTTTGTTTAGATTGCTGTGTTTGGGGTGGCCTTTCTATAGGCTGGAAGTTTGTGGTTCCCATTTATTGTGGAGCTTGCTCCCTGTGGGTGGTGTTGGATTAGTGGCTTGTCAAGGTTTCCTGGTTAGGGAAGATTGCATCTGTGTTCTGGTGGGCGGACTGGATCTCTTCCCTACGGAGTGCAATGAAGTGTCCAGTAGTGAGTTTAGGGGTGTCTATGGGTTTGGCAGGGCTTTGAACAGCCTGTATTTTAATGCTCAGGACTGTGTTCCTGTGTTGCTGGAGAATTAGCATGGTATGTCTTGCTCTGGAACTTGTTGGCTCTTGGGTAGAGCTTGGTTTCAGTGTAGGTATGGAGGCTTTTGGATGAGCTCTTATCAATTAATGTTCTCTGGAATCAGGAGTTCTCTGGGGTTCTCAAGTTTTTATTTAAGCCTCCTGCTTCTGGCTTTCAGTCTTATTCTTACAGTCACCTCAAGATTTCTCCATCCATACAGCACAGATGATAAAATATCTAGGTTAATGGTGAAAAAATTCTCCACAGTGAGGGACACCCAGAGAGGTTCACATAGTTACATAGAGAAGAGAAGAGAGAGGAGGGAGATAGAGGTGACCAGGAGGAGAAGAGGAGTCAAAAGGGGAGAGACCAATCTAGTCAGTAATCAGTTCCCTAAGTGTTCTCCACAGCTTAGAACAACCAGAGAGATTCACAGATTTAAGTAGAGAAGAGAAGGGGGAAGAAAGAGATAGAGGTGAGCTGGGGGAGAAAAGGGAGAGTCAAAAGGGGAGAGAGCAATCAAGCCAGCAATCATACCCTAAGTGAAAATGGATATTGAGGATTAGATTCTTAAAGGTACAAAATTGATAACAAATACCAAAAAGCAAAGATTAAAAATTCAGAGTAGAGGTTAGACTCTCTTATTAAAAATACAAAACAAAATCAATCACAAAAATTATATAT
>SJYF01000598.1:3206953-3221779 GCA_006410515.1 Procapra przewalskii | reverse complement strand
TATGGTCTCTTTTTTTCTCTCTGGCTGTCCCATAGTTTGGGTTGCTATCTAATGTTTACTCCCTCAGAGTGTCCTCAGGGCATTCAGGCCCAGTCCTTACACTAAGCATGCAGCCTGCACCTCCCTGTCTAGCCCCTGTTCGCTTGGTGTCTGACGCAAGCGTCCAGGCTACTTCTCCACTGGGAGTTGTGGTTAGGTGGGTATTCTGTGGGTTGTTGTTTTTTTTTTTTTTCCTCCCAGTTATGTTGCCCTCTAAGATTCCAAAACTCCCCACAGACCTGCTGGTGAGAGGGTTTCCTGCTGTTTGGAAACTTCTCTTCCTTCACGACTTCCTCCCAGGATGGAGGGAGTCCTACCTCCTTTCAAAGAGAATGGGCTGCCTTTCTGGGTGCTTGGTGTCCTCCACCAGCATTCAGAAGTTGTTTTATGGAAGTTACTCAGCATTCAAATGATCTTTTGATGAATTTGTGGGGGAGAAAGTGATCTCCCCAACCTATTCCTCCACCATCTTGGGATCACCCCCCTGAAGGAGTAAATTTATGAAGAAAGTTACAAGACACACATGAGGAAAACAATAAATTATTATTCAAATACATAAATTCTGAACAAGTAGAAAATATGATACATTCAGTGTTCCCAAACTTTAATATATAATTCTAATGCAATTCTCCATAGACTCTAGACAGGGATTTTTTGTTTGTATATGTGTTTTATTTTTCTGAATTGTATAGATGTCTTGAAGAATCATCAGTCAATTTAGCTTTGACAAAGGAATGGATAAATCAGTGAAACATAGTAGGGAACCCAGAATTAGATGCCTTTGTGTGTGACAAATTCATGTATGACAAGGAGGGCAGTTTAATTCAATGAAAATGAATGGATTACTTATAAAATGTGTTGGCAAACTCATTATAAATCTAGGGGACAAAAGTTAAAACAGACACCCTGTATGATCTCTTGTGCAGGAAAACACACTCACACAACCTTCTAAATGTATTAGAAACAAAAAATAAAACCAAACCTCACTGACCACAAGTATAACCTGAGCGCCAAAGTGAACTTCCTAAGATTAGAAACCCAGAAACTATAAAATAAAGACATATGAACCAAACTATGTAAAATCTTAAATGTTAGTGTGCAAAAAGAGCCACTAACGAAGTTAAGAGATAAATAATAGATCTGAAAAAAAAGTATTTGTAGTACAGATGCTAAACCAAGGTTAAAAACCATGATATAGAACTCTTGGGAATTTAGAAGAAAAGATAAACATAACCAAATAAAAATGGAATCAGCCATGCCTTCATAGACAATTCACATAAGAGCAAATCCACGTGGCTGAGAAATGTATGCAAAGACGCTCACATCCCAGGCAAATTAAAGTCTCAGTGAGATATCACTTTACACTTGTCAGTATGGAAAACCCTGGAAACAGTTACAGCATCTATTGCTAGCTGGAAAGGAATCTCCTTGGAGGGGAAATGTTTCTACCTTTGGGAAATGCAATCTGGGAACATTTATCACAAAATTAAAACTCAGATATCCTGTGACCAATACTCCCACTCAGAAGCTTTGCCCCAGAAATAAAGGCAACAATCAGTTACCTGCAGCCTGTGGGGAAAATCCGGAAATAGAATGAATAGTCACAAATGGAAAAAAAAAAAAAAAAAAGCTGGACCACCGTTTGGAGTAGAGTGCATTTAAAAGAGAAGATGAGAGTCAGACCATATGTTTTGGAGCAGTGTTTCCCAAGTTTTTTCTCATGATCACTTGCCCCATGAATTTTAATACCACAGATAGACTGCACCCCTGTTCATGCTATCAAACAGAACTGAGCTTTAGAGCGCCATAGACCATTGCTATACATAAGTTTATATTTTTCACACACCCCAAGAACCAATTCTTGTCCCCTTGGGGTCAATATTGACCTAGTTAAAAATGCAAGATTTAGGGCTTCCCTGATGGTCCAGGGGTTAAGAATCTGCCCACCAATGCAGGGGACACGGGTTCGACCCCTGGTCCAGGAAGACCCCACATGCCACAGAGCAGCTAAGCCCGTGCACCACAGCTACTGAAGCCTGCATGCCCTAGAGCCCATTCTCTGTAAGAACAGAAGCCACTCCAATGAGAAGCCAGCACGCCACAATGAAGAGTAGGCCCCACTCACCGCAACTAGAGAAAGCTTATGAGCAGCAATAAAGACCCAGCGTAGCCAAAAATAAAATAAGATTTTTAAAATAAAATAATAAAAATTTTTAATTTTTTTAATGTTAAGATTTAGAAGGATTTCCATAAGGTCTTATAGAGTAATGCAGAAAAGTATTTATAAAAAGACATTATTATTTGTCAAATAAACAGTAACCTGAAAAAACTTCCGTACATATGTGTGTAACTCTCTGTATGCTGCTGCTGCTGCTAAGTCACTTCAGTCATGTCCATCTCTGTGTGATCCCATAGATGGCAGCCCACCAGGCTCCCTAGCCCCTGGGCTTCTCCAGGCAAGAACACTGGAGTGGGTTGCCATTTCCTTCCCCAATGCATGAAAGTGAAAAGGGAAAGTGAAGTCATATCCGACTCTTCGCGACCCCATGGACTGCAGCCTACCAGGCTCCTCCGTCATGGGAATTTCCAGGCAAGAGCACAGGAGTAGGGTGCCATTGCCTTCTCTGAAATATCTGTATAGAATTAGATAAATATCAATATATGGGTTAGTAACATGGGAGCATGAGAGAGTTTTAGGAGTGCACACAGAAGTGGGGTTGGGAAGAACTAATACTCCTGCAAAGAGTGAGAAAAGGAGGAAAGAAGCTTTTTAAGCATATGAACAACTGCATTTATGTATTGTGCAAAACTGTGAATATACAGATGAATATACAAAACTGGGAATAACAACTAATACTTGTTTTCAAAATTATAAGGACTCACTTAGGTGTTTCCCTGTGGCTCAGTGGTAAAGAATCTACCTGCCAATGCAAGATTCATAAGTTCGATGTGTGATTCAGGAAGATCCCCTGGAGAAGAAAATGGCAACCCACTTCAGTATTCTTGCCTGAGAAATCCCATGGACAGACAAGCCTGGCAGCTACAGTCCATGGGGTCACAAAGAGTTGAACACAAATTAGCAACTGAGCATGCATGCAAGGGCTCATTTAACAGCCTTGAATGTTCCTTTAGAGAAATCTCACATGTGACCAGCCTGAAGTCTCCTACGATCCAGCTACATCACATCTCTGTCCCTCAAGTAAAATGATTCTTTCAGAACCCCATGCCTTTGTGCAGCCTTGGACACTGTTATTTGTTCAACTGTGTCCCCTAAAAATTCATATGTTGAAGACATAACCCCTAGACATGGGAACATGACTGCATTTGGAAACTGGATCATTACAGAAGTAATCAAGTTAAAATGACATCATTAGGATGGAACGTTATCCAGCATGACTCTTTGCTTATAAAAAGGGGAAATTTGTACCCAGAGATTGACATGAATTGAGGGAAGGTGATGTGGAAACATAGGAAGAATACTATGTGAAGATTAGAATGGTGCTTTCCACAAGGCAAGAACTACCAGAAGCTTGGAGAGAAGCCTGGGGCAGATCCTGCCCTGGTGCCTTCTGGGGGAGCAGAACCTCAAGGAGATGCTTGATCTCTGACTTCTACAACTCCAGAGCTACTAAAAAATTACTTTGTGTTGTTTAAGCCATTCGATTTGGGGCATTTTGTTATGCCAGTCCTAGGAAACTGACACACTTTCCCTCTTTTCTGGTGAATGTGTATGCCTTCTACGAGCTCTATGTAAAATTTCACGGGACTTCCCTGGTGGCACCATGGATAAGCATTCACCTGCCAATGCAGGAGACACGGGTGCTATCCCTGGTCCGGGAAGGTTCCACATGCTGTGGAGCAGCAAAGTCCTTGCACCTCAACTATGAAGACCACACCCTAGAGCCCCTGCTCTGCAGCAAGAGAAGCTACTGCAATGAGAAATGGCAATGAGAGAGTAGCCCCTGCTTGCCGTGACTAGAGGAAAATGTGGACAGCAAGGAAGACCCAGCATAGCCAAAGATAAATAAATAAATAATTTTAAAATAAATAAAATTTCATATCCTCTGCAAAGTCTTCCCAAATTAATCACCCCTCCCTCTTCCATGTTCCAATAATATTTTGTGCATGCCCATCCAACAGTACTTCCATAAATTATCTAAATTATTTAATAATTATGCAATTTAATTTAATTATCTCTAAATTATTTCTCCTCTGCTGGACCCTGACCCCTTTGAAGATGTGAGTCACTTGTCTTTGCACCTACTTTTTGCGCCCTCCAGAGTCCCGCACAGTACTGTGCACAAAGTGGTTCATAGATATTTGCTACATGAATGAAAAAAAAAATTCTAAAATAAAGCTTTCTACTCTGTCCCCTCAAAGCAGGAAGATACGAGAGTAAGAGTGGGAAGCTCCTTGGACAGTAATTCTTCCGTCTTGGCAAAGCTCTTCAATTCTAACAAACTGACTTAATAATGAAAATGTCTTTAACGGGGGCAATATGGCAAAAAGTAATTAACTCCATAATTGAAATCTAGAACTTTCAAAGTAATTAATGGGAGGGCCAAATTGTCCTTCACATCAAGAGTCCAGGAGCAAACCTGCCAGCATGATGGGGGTGACAGGACAGGGGCAGGACCAGAGGATGTCATCTGAGCAAACCACACTGGAGGGCAGTGAGCACGTCTGCGTGAAGCATGCTCCCCTTAATCCACGCAGAGACGTCATCAACCAGGGCTGCCAGGTGCCACTTTGTTCCCTAAGAAGAAACATTTTCTTTTAATGAGCAAAAATTCCCATCACCATTTCGTGCTCAGGCTCGGCACTTGGAGAAAGGGTGAGGGGAGCCCCTCTTTTGGAGTCAAGGAGCCAACTATTCAAGACTCACAGAATCTTGGGATCCTGGCATCGCTCCATCATCTTGGAGGCTCTAGAGTCAGACCTGCCGGGAGGATTTTTTCTGGCTCCTCACCGGCTGAGATGCACATGGAGGGCATGCCTCCCCTCCTTGCCTGTAAGGATGCCACTGTTAAATACGGGATCAGTGATAACATATTGCATGGCAGCAGATGGCATCTATATTTAGAGGCTCCTTCAGAAGAAGGATTAATGCCATTTAGAACATATCACAGGCCAAGAAAATGAGAGCTGAGTGTTCCAAATGGATTGTTGCAAAACCTCCATTTATCTCCTGTTATGGGCTGAGTTGTACATCCCCCCACAATTGATTGGTTAAAAATTTGACCGTCAGTATCTCATAATACAACAGTATTTGCAGATACTGGTCTTTTAAAGGGTGATTAAGTTAAAAGTAGGTTATTAGATGGGCCCTGATCCAAGAGAACAGGTGTCGTTCAAGGAAGAGATCAAGACCCAGACACACAGAGAAAAGGTGATGTGATGACCCAGGAAGAAGATGGCCATCTACAAGCCAAGGAGATAAGCCTCAGAGGAAACCAACCCTACCAACAACTTGATCTTGAACTTCTAGAACTCTAGAACTGTAAGAAAATAAACTTCTGCTGTTCAGGCCACCCAGTCTGTAGAAGTTCATTACGGAAGCCTGAGCAGACTAATACTGTCCCCATGGAGGCAGCACCATCTCCTTAGCTTAGCACACATGGCCCTTGGTCAGCTGGCCCCACTGACTCTCTTGGGCCCCCTTTTCCTTTCCCTTTCCAGGCCCCCCTCCTCCAGCCATGTGGCCCTCCTTCCTGTTACCCCAAACACTCCATGACCTTTCATGCCACTGGCCCTTAACATTTGACCATCTGTCAATGGGGATCATTCTCCTCACATCCTCCGTGCTCTCAAAAAGTTCTGTTTACCTTCCAGATGCAAATCAGATGCCCGCCCTCCTCAGAGAGGACCATGCCAAACCTCTGACCTCCACCCACACTAGAATCAGCTGCTTCCTGCTCTGTACTCCTCTTATTTCCCCTTCATGCCTCCAGTCTGGCGGGAGCTCCTTTGAGGGCCAGACTGTGTCTTTCTCACTTTGAGGTCCCACCCATAATTGTCACAGTCAGGGTCTGGTGGAATGAGCAAACTCATTAGCTAAGGTCATATCTTTTGAAGGATCATGGGGTGAGAGAGAGGAATTAGCATGTACCCAGCCATTCTTTGCCACCTAAAATGACTCCATGGCTGTGAAAAGAGAAAAACAAGTGTAATGACAGAAGCTGTAACTGAGCAGGACCCTATGGAGGCTTCTAGGACAAATTCTCCACCCTTCTTTCTTCACCTGTCTCGTTGTTGGAAACCTTTAGCTTGCTAGGCCTTCCCCAAGTTCCAAGGAACAAATTTAATCAGAGAAGCGAGAAAATGCAGAAACGAAGGAAAGTAGTCAAGTAAGACAAAATAACAATAGTTTAGCTATTTTAAAAAGTCAAGGACTTCCCTAGTGGTATGGTGGATAGGAGTCCACCTGTCAATGCAGGAGACAAATTCAGGTTCAATCCCTGCTCCAGGAAGGTTCCAAATGCCATGGAGCAACTAAGCCAGTGCGTCACAACTACTGTGCCTGAGCGCTAGAGCCTGCGAGCCACAACTGTTGAAGCCCATGTGCCTAGAGCCTGTGCTCTGCAACAAGATAAGCCACCACAGTAAGAAACCCATGAACCACAATGAAGAGTAGCCCCCCGCACCCCGCTCTCCACAATTGGAGAAAGCCTGCACACAGCAACAAAGACCCAGTGCAACCCCAAAATAAGTAATTAATTATTTTTAAAGAAAAAGTCAAGAACCTTCAGTTTCTCCTCAGGGACTATAGATAATATTCGCAGCTTTGAGCTGTTTTGCAGATACTGAAATCCTCACCAGGTGGAAGGAGTTAACTGTAGGCTGCCCACAAGCACTCAGATCCCAGACTGGTTGGAACCAGAAGGCTGATGATGTTGACTCCTGGTTACCTCACCACCAATTCATTAGAAGAATGTCCATGAGCTCCTCATGCACCCTGCAAACCTCTCCTCAACATGTAGTCCCTTCCTCTTTTCCCTATATAATCTCTGAACAAAACTCTGGGAGAGGGAAGTTGGTTCTTGGGGACATGAGTCCACCTTCTCCCCAGAACTGCCAGCTTCCTCAATCTTTCCTTTTACCCAGCACTTGCCTCTTGGTATTGTATTCTTGAATCAAGAGTAGCTCAACCTGAGTTCAGTAACAAGGCCATATATTGTATCAGCAAAGAAAAAGCTTAGGACTCAAGAAGGCTCTGTTCTAGACCTACTTTAAGCTCTAACTTGCCACATAACTTTCACCAAGTCACTTAACCTCTCTCTCATTCTGAGAGTGGGGTAGTTCATCTCTAGCTCTGAGAAAAAAAATCCTAAGATGTGACTCTATAGCCATCGACAAAACAAAACAAAAAGACCATAGTCCTTCCAATTTTCCACATTTATTCATGTTTTAACTCATTGTACATTTATTGAGCACCTATAGCTTGGCAGGAGGGTTGGAAATTTCCAGGGGAAACAATGTTTGGGCAGAAAATTTCAGGAGACTTAGAAGTGAGAAAATAGCATTTCCAGAAAATCTCCCAACTTCAAAGAACCCTTCCAATCCTTAACAAGGCTGTGCTTTTCCATTCTAGACACAGAATATTATTTCTATTAAGCATGAGTGGGTTGGAGGGAATGAAACAGGTCCAGTGGTGGGAACACAGTGAACAAAAGTAAGCAGTGAAAGAGCAAAGAGCATATTGGGAAGCATGAGAACCATATCCTGGAAGAGTGAGGAACCCACGGGGAGTGGGGAAAAGGATGCACTTTGGTTGTGGGGATACTCTGAAGGGGGTTAAATGTTAATCCAAAGAGTCTTGAATGCATTTGGTGGCAAAGGATATCTGATGCTGGTTTCTGAGCAGGGGAGTAAGCAAAGATGATTTGTGGGTTGGGAAAATCCTGTTGAAGATGCTTGGAAATGGGTAGAGAAGGTGAATCTGGCTGCAGGAACCAGTTAGGAAGCGAAGGTCATGGCCTAGGAGATACAGGGGTCCTGGAATGGGGCTTCAGGTTCGGATGGAGACTGGACAGCTGAGGTCTGCCCAGGACTGCCCAGCATTCAGAGACCCTGGTTCCCTGTGTCTCTGTGTCTGAAACCATGGCAGGCCAGGCCTAGCAGATATGCTCATCATTTCATCAAATGCAAATCCCCAGTAGAAATGAAAGAGCTTTCAATTCAGTCATCAGTTGGAATGCACCTCTTCTCATCATCCCCAGTCCATTGCCACTGCCACCACCACCACACACACAAGCCTTTCCATGGGAAGCCTATTATTTCACTTAGAGAAGACCTATGTGATTTAAATTGGAGGCTTCGAGACAAATTGCATTTGAAATTGAAGGGGGTGAAGTAGCCAGATGTATCATCCATTTAGGAAGCTAAGTGGAGTCCTCGGCTGCCACCATGGCCTGTTTTATCTCACTGTTACTTAAAATAAAAGACCACAAGCTGAGTAACTGAATTTCTCAATCTGGGCCTTTGACAGGAAACTGAAGGATTCATCTGTAGAATTCTTTATTTTCCATTAAGACCCCAGGCTTTTCTTTGCCAGTGAATGAAGATGATGCTTCTGAATTGCAAGCTGAGCCCCTTGCCCTTCCTCCCCCTCTCGGCAGAGTCCATTTGGAAAACAGACTGGTTAATTGGGTTTAAATGGAAGAGAAGTGGAGGGCCAGTCTATTTGAGAACAGCGACTGTACAAGAGTCCAGGAGACAGCTCTGCCCTGCTTAAATACGGAACCTAGAGTGTAGGTCTGTGAAAGACTAGATTTGGAGATCCTTGAGCAAAACACAGCCCCTTAATGTGCTATCATATCAGCAAGAGCATCTTAAAAATGGAAACAATTGACAAATGTAAACATTATTGCTATGGATATTATAAAAATGCTTATCAGGAAGGGATTCCTCAGAATAATGGGGTCCTAATTTTACCCAGTCAAGGCTATGGTTTTTCCTGTGGTCATATATGGGTGTGAGAGTTGGACTGTGAAGAATGCTGAGCGCCGAAGAATTGATGCTTTTGAACTGTGGTGTTGGAGAAGACTCTTGAGAGCCCCTTGGACTGCAAGGAGATCCAACCAGCCCATTCTAAAGGAGATCAGCCCTGGGATTTCTTTGGAAGGAATGATGCTAAAGCTGCAACTCCAGTACTTTGGCCACCTCATGCGAAGAATTGACTCATTGGAAAAGACTCTGATTCTGGGAGGGATTGGGGGCAGGAGGAGAAGGGGACGACAGAGGATGAGATGGCTAGATGGCATCACTGACTCGATGGACGTGAGTCTGAGTGAACTCCAGGAGTTGGTGATGGACAGGGAGGCCTGGCGTGCTGCGATTCATGGGGTTGCAAAGAGTCGGATACTACTGAGCGATGAACTGAACTGAATTTTACCCAGAAAGATAAATTTCCTAATTTTCTGCTCTCTGAAACATTACAACTCAAACACCTACTTCTACCTGATATGAATGTTAGATCTTGCAAGATGTCAGAGTCAGACAATCCTAGGTCAGAATCCTGGGTTCAGCACTCAGAGACAGTGTGACGTCCATCAAGGGAAGTAACCGTAACGATTACTTCCCAGGTGGCAAAAGTGGTAAGGAACCCACCCGTCAACGCAGGAGACACAGGAAACACGGGTTCGATTCCTGGATCAGGAAGATCCCCTGGGAGAAGGAGATGGCAACCCACTCCAGTATTCTTGCCTGGAGAATCCCATGGACAGAGGAGCCTGGCGGGCTACAGTCCATGGGGTTGCTGAGAGTCGGACACAACTGAGCACATACGCACACCCATTTATGAATTGGAACAGTAACGGTCCTTATAACAAGGCACCCACAGTTGTTTTGAGACTTAGATGATTCTTGTAGAAAAAAAAAGCAAATTTTTTTTTCAGTAAAATGTTGAATGTAGGACCTAACCTAGGGTAAGTGCTCAATACTGTTTCCTTTGAGTAAATTTGGAAAAAAAACAACTCAGCATCTCACGTTAGTCTCTCAAAAAAAGCTAGAGCTAGTCCTGATCTCAGTTCTACGTGTTTAAAAATATTTCAAATGAAAGGCAGCCTGGTGGGAGGGAGGGGACGGGAGGGGACTGAGATATCTGGGAAGGAAAGACATCACAGATGGCCCATCAGAAACTTCACAGAGTGTCACATCCAGAGGTACCTGCCAGCTCATCCAGGGACGAGCCTTCTATGAGGACCAGATGCTACTAATTGGCGAGGAATCCTGTGGCTGCCACCCAAAGAAGAGAACAAATTCTTTGTCAACACATGGTTGTTGTTTTTTTTTTTACCCCCTTCCAAATGGAATGCATTAACTCTTTCCAACAGGCATACCAGCTTCAGTCTCCAAAAGCCTGTGTCCACATTTAGGAAATTCTTAAGCAAGATACTGGGACGTTTCTATTTCATTGATTCTGAGTTTCAGCTTCACGAATGATCCCTGGCGCTCTACTTAGCAGTCCCCAATCTTTTTGGCACCAGGGAGTGGTTTCACGGAAGACAATTTTTCCATTGACTGGCGGGGGACCAGGGAGGCTGGGGAATGGCTTCAGGATGATTCAAGTACATTACATTTATTGCCACTATATTTCCATTATTATCACATCAGCTCCACCTCAGATCACCAGGCATTAGATCCCAGAGGTGGGACCACTGTGATCTTTGGCAGGACTGCTGATGATACACGCTCCACATGGGACGTCCACTGAATGTCCCATTTAGGACCAGGGATCTCAGTGTTCCCACTCTGCCCATTCCTCCTGTTACATCATTTTTCTTCACATTTCTCTCTCCCTTCCAAACTGTCAACTGTTTCAAAAACAAGGTCTGGTAAGGTCCCCTCTACTTGGGACTCCTGGAACCCAGTAAAGGCCCCGAGACACAGTAGAGATTTGCTCAACAAGTCACGTAAATACGACCTGAATCTCAATTCCATTTTCAGCATTTCCCACCTCCTCAATTCCCACACCTCAGATTAGCACCATCTGCTCCCATCTCGTCAAAATTTTTTCCATCTCTTGAACACATCATGCTCTCCCACACATTCAGGCCTTCCTACACACCTGTCTTTCTGTCTAGCATCCCCTGCATGGAACAGGCCAAACCCCATAAAAGGAGAATATTATAGAGCAGAGGTCATCAAAACTACAGCCTGTGACACCAGCCCACTACCTGTTTTCATCAAAAACATTTTTATTACAATACATCTGGGCCTGTGTGTTTACATATTGTCTAAGGAGGCCTCTGTGCTGTACTGCCCAAGTTGAGTAGTTACTCTAGAGACTGTATAGCCTGTCAAGCTTAGAATAGTCATCTCTGGCCCTTTTGCTGAACACGCTGCTAAGCCTTGTTTCAGAGGCAAAAGGCAGGGACTTCCCTGCTGGTCCAGTGGTTAAGAATCTGCCTTGCAATGCAGGGGACTCAGGTTCAATCCTCGGTTGGGGAACTAAGATTCCACATGCTGCAGAGCAGCTAAGGCCACGCGCTGAAGGAAACTACTGATCCACGCGCCACAACTAGCGAGTCCTGCGCTGAGAAGAAGGATTCAGCATGACGCAATGAAAATCCCGCACGCCGCAGCTAAGACATGCCACAGTCAAATAAGTAAATATTCAGAGGCAAAAGGCATGGGTTTCAGAGTGAGACAGACTCCAGTTTGAATCCTGGTTCTGCCAGTGATCAATAAGTAGCCATGGAAAAATTTCTTTGCTTCTCTGAATTGTGGTTTGTCCCCTCCAAAAAGGAGATAAGATCTATTTGACAAGATGATCATAAAGACAAGGTAAAACAATATGAGCAAATGTCCCAGGGTGGTCTCTGACAAAGGGACAGGTGGATGGATCTCTTTTTATTGCATTCTGCAGACATGGTTTTATTTTTTGACAAATTAAAGGTTGGTGACAACCAAACATCAAGCTAGTCTGTCCACACCATTTTTCCAGTGGCACTTGCTCACTTCGTGTCTTTTTGTGTCATTTTCATAATTCTTGAAATGTTTCAAATTCTTGTATGATTATTATCTTTATTACAGTGATCTGTGATCAGTGATCTCTGATGCTATCATTTGCAAAAAGATTGCAGGTCACTGGAAGCTAAGATGGTGGTTAGCGTTTTTTAGCAGTAAAGCATTTTCTAATTAAGGTATTACATTGGTTTTTTAGACATAATGCTATTGCATGCTTAATGGACTACAGTATAGTATAAATTTGCTTTACTGGGATATTCGATTTATTATGGCGGTCTGGAACCGAACTCATGGCAGCCCCAGGGAACAGTGAGGAGGCCCAGTCCAAGAACAGAGTGTGAGGGGTGGAAAAGAAGGGCCCAGAAATTGGCCAGAGGTCTGGAGCGGTCTTCCTAAGTGGTAAATGGGGTGTCTCCTATCATGAAAGAGAGCCAAAGAGCGATTAGAGGGCCTTAGTAATTTCTGGAAGAATGGTCCCACAGCAAAGGGAGGCAGAGTTTATCTGCAGATTCACAGGACACACAAAGTTGTTCAGGGAAGCCAGCACCTGCCCCCTTCCCTGATCACAGGTCAAGTCCACAGCGTTCGGGCTTCTCCAGCTGGCACTAGTCTGTCCCATCCTCCTGTATTTCAGTAAACTGGGCGGGTAAAGAAATGCAGCCCACCAGGAACTGACCAGTCCACTGGCTTAGGTCAGGCTGCCATGACAAAGTGCCTTAGACTGGGTGGCTTATCAATAACAGAAAGCTATTTCTCATGTTTCTAGTGGCTGGAAGTCCAAGATCAGGATGCCAGCACAGCCGTGTTCTGGTGAGATCTCTATCCTGGGCTGCAGACTGTCAGCTCCCTTTGCCCTCACACCGTAGACTGAGGTCTCTGGGACCCCTTCCATAAGGGCAATAGTCCCATTCATGAGAGCTCCACCCTCATGATCTAGTCACCCTCAAAGGCCCCGCCTCCAAACATCATCACACTGAGGGTTTCAACATATGAATCTGGGGGAGGAGTAAACATTCATTTCCCACACCGCTTATTTGACTCTGGGTAGAACATGAAAACTCAGAACTAAGAAAGCAAGCAAGCTGTTGAATAATGAAAATGAATTAGCCCAACTCTTTCAAAATGAAAAGGTGGAGAGAGAGAGACAAAGATATATCTGAGTTCAGAAGTGGCTAAGATCCAGAGTAAATAGTCAGCTTCACAAAATTACCCCTTTCGGTTTTAATCTTTTATACTTTAATCATCTCCAGTCACGGACACAGTTCTTACCATGAGGACAAGGGCTCGGAAAGAACACAAGGATAATGAAGGTGAAATACTATTATATTTAATACTATAATATCATTAATGCAACCGCAGTGAGAGATCAAGGACTTTTCAAATTAATTATTTCTTGTTCCAACACACACCATGAAATGGGCTTTCTAAATCAGAATGACACATCCCAACCTTTTCTTTATTAAGATAATTCTATTTTATTTCTTGGATCTTGGCAGCCTGGGCAGGTTTTATAAATATTTAAGAGAAAAATTAGGCAGGAAAATGCTAGATAATGCATGAATAGCAACCAGCTGAGAACTCGCAGTAGAATCTTCCTGCCTCTAGTAAATTCTACAAATCTGGACAGTCTTTTTTCCCTTTGTGGAAAGATTTACAGTCCCTGTGAGTACACTGAGTCTGTTTGTCCTCAATTTGTATTTTTCCATTTTACTGCCAGAGTAAAGAGGGAAAGTTACTGCTTGAAATTTGTTCATTAAGACTAAATTGAGGCTTTACAGTCAACCATAAAAATTAGGCAACATATTGATAACTTGCCTATTAATGGTCTCTCCTAGGTGGACCGCCAATTGCTTCAATGACTGATCATCTGTAGAAACCATTTTCACCCCTCATCTTAGTCTCCAAAGAAACCTCAATGTGCACAAAGACCTTGACACTTAGAAATATTTGAGGCTCTCATTACTGGTCCACTGAGAGCCATATGCGTGGTGTGGCTGAGAGCTGTGCCGCAATGAGGGTGAGCGCTGCTTCTGTGACTGTGTGGAGCATTTTATAGGAACACAATTGCTGATCTCCAGGAAGGGACCATGAACGTCCCCCACACCGAGGTATTTCTGGTCCTTGTGCAGTTGGACAGCTTCTTCAATGCAAACGTTTTCCTGTGAAATGCCTCCCCAGTTGATGCTTCAGAGTTGACTAATTGCCAGCATAATCGCTTCTAACCATTTACCTTCTGAAAGCATCACTCTTGACTCAATCATTTAATTCTCGCAACACCTTCGACTGATGGGAAAGTATGCTATTTTACTTGCAAAGCTGATTGCAAATTATTTTCTGATTGCAGATTTATTTTGTTTGTGACAAAATGTTTCCCGCTAATTGCCAAAATAATCTAGTAGGGACTTACAGTTGAACACCTAATTTATTAACCCACTGTAGTTCCTCCCTAATCCTTGTTTTTAGCCTTTTATTTATTTTAAACACCTATTTACAGGATCATTAATCCTCATCAATATTGTCTGAAATCCTTGAGCAACTACCAGGGCTGTTTCTACAAAGAAAACCGTACAGTCAATGAAACTCAGCACTCAAAAATCTGCCCTGCTCACCAAGCTTTCCTTTGAGGGTGGGGGGTCAAGGATAGGATAAGGAAAGCCCTCTCAGCTTGAGCCATGATGGGAATAGAAAGCAACACAAATGAATCTTTTTTTTAATTTTATTTTTACTTTATTCTATATTACAATACTGTATTGGTTTTGCCATACCTTGACATGAATCAGCCATAGGTGTACACGATCTCCCAATGCCAAAGCCCCC
>SJYF01000598.1:3195405-3206863 GCA_006410515.1 Procapra przewalskii | reverse complement strand
GATTGGATCGTTTACTTGTCTGGAGTTGAGCTGTATAAGTTGCTTGTATATTTTTGAGATGAATTGTTTTCAGTTGCTTCATTTGCTATTGTTTTCTCCCATTCAGAAGGCTGTGTTTTCACCTTACTTGTAGTTTCCTTTGTTGTGCAGAAGCTTTTAATTTTAATTTGATCCCATTTGTTTATTTTTGCTTTTATTTCCAGTATACTGGGAGGTGAATCATAGAGGATCCTGCTTTCATTTATGTCAGAGAGTGTTTTGCCTGTGTTCTCCTCTAGGAGTTTTATAGTTTCTGGTCTTACATTTAGATCTTTAATCCATTTTGAGTTTATTTTTGTGTGTGGTGTTAGAAAGTGATCTAGTTTCATTCTTTTACAAGTGGTTGACCAGTTTTCCCAGCACCACACAAGTGAATCTTGTTGGTCTGTAAAGAAATATCCATTCTTCATTCATGTCTGGACAGTCAGAAAATTAACAGTTGCCAGATCACAGGTAGACAGAACAGCAAGACAGGTGTCGCAACAAAATCAGAATAGCATTTTTTTAAGATGTGTTACCCTAGTGTTAAGCAGGATAAACTCATCAGACCAAAAAACCCTAGAGACATAAGTGACCAGGTACAGCTCACTTATGATACAAATAGAGAAACTGAGGCACAGAGCAGTCAAGCAATCTGACCTGAGATCCTAAGCAAATTAAGGCTGAGTTGGGACTGGTAATTGGAAGCCCGCTGCAGCTCCAATATTTGGATTTAGCTTGCATACTCAAGATTTCCTCAGTTATTTTGCATTGGCAGTGGAAGGAAATAGTATTACACATCGATGTTCCTTTTTTCTAGGGGCTTGTGCAGAATTACAGAAGATAACTGACTTGTCCTAAACACCCTGGAGAGGAGAATTTTATTTCTTTAAATGCTACTGAACGTTAAAGCACATCACATCTGAACCCAGAGACCTATCTTGACAGTGTCTTTTATTTACTTATTTGGCTGCGACAGGTCTTAATTGCAGCATGTAGGATCTTCAAGCTTCATTTCAGCATGTGGGATCTAGTCCCTTAACCAGGGATCAAACCTGGGCCCCCTGCATCAGGAACACGGAGTCTTGGCCACTGGACCACGAGGGAAGGCCCTATCTTGGCAGTGCCTGGACAAATTTCAGTCCATGCCAAGCCTCAGAAAGGCTTCTAAACGCTTATTGTTGTTGTCAGTCACTAAGTTGTGTCCAACTCTTTGCAATCCCATGGACTGCAGCACACCAGGCTCCTGTCGTTCACCATCTCCTGGAGTTTGCTCAAAGTCCTGTTCATTGAGTCAGTGATACTATCTAACCATCTCATCCTTTGCCACCCTCTTCTCCTTTTGCCTTCGATCTTTCCCAGCATCAGAGTCTTTTCCAGTGAGTCAGCTCTTTGCTTCAGGTGGCCAAAGTATTGGAGCTTCTCAACCCTGCACCCCTCCCCTACTCAAAACCCAGCAGAGAGAAGGAACTCAAGATTTTGGCTGAATAAACAAGTATAGGACAATTTTTCTGAGCTATGCTAAGAGGCAGAAACGCCTGCTGTTTAGTCACTCAGTTATGTCTGACTCTTTGCGACCCCGTGGACTATAGCCCACCAGGCTCCTCTGTCCATAGGATTTTCCATAGGATTCTCTAGGCAAGAATACCAGAGTGGGCTGCCATTTCTTTCTCCAAGTAATGCCTAGGAAAGGACTTTTATCTGACACTCATTTTCCCAGGTCTGCCTGGCCAAAGTTCTTGTCAAGCTGACCTTAATTCATCTATCTTCTTGGAAATGCTTCAAGCTTAGGTATATTAACTCTCCCTTCATGATGGGTTCTTGTGCTCATTGCAAACCCCTTTTCTGGATCTGGCAGGGAATTGCCTATAATTACCCTTAATGTACTCCTGGAGCAAAGATATGCATCTTAAGAGCCAAAATGGAAGGTTAACTACAAACTGTGCAGTAATGCAATTACGTCCCAATTATCGCTTTCAACACTTAGGGAATGAACAGGAGACATTAAGCCCAATTTTGAAGCAGAATCCCTTGTTATTGAAGGTATGGGTGGAGGTAGGAAGGGGCAGAAGCAGGGAGAAAAATAAGTGAGGCTGCTATGGGTAATGAATCTCAAGGAATGCTGGTGGCACCTCACTGGAATTATTCCTGTTGGCATTGGATTTCTTTCAGAATCTTGCAGATTCTTCTGGTTGCTGTACCCTCCAGAATGTGGATTGGGTTAGCAGAGCCTCCATAGCTATTTGACTAAGATTCTCTGCACATCAATGACCTAGTGCAAAAGTTTCTGTCTATAGCAGTGTATTACCCAAGAAGTGCATATCTGGGGGTTATCTTTCTAAGACAAGCAGTTCAACGGACATTAGTTAGTCATTAATTTTTGGCTGGGAAAAACAGAGTACAGATCCTGTCTCTCTAGTTTGCGTTATACCACAAAATGGGGGTCCTGCAAAACAGAGGAGACCTGAAAAAGGTATTTAGTCAAGGCAGCCTAATTTTAAAGCTAAGAAGGACCCTGGTTCAAAGAGAGATGGGGGCAAACATTTCAGAACTAAGTCCATCCAGAGAATAATAGCGTTCCTTTTTGGCTAGAGCATGGTACAGGGACTTGGAGATGACTTAAATGTACAACAAGAGATGGAGAATTAAGGCCATTTGTGCACCAGCTTCACCAGCATCCACATCCCAGTGATGTCATATGTGACGTCAGCTACTCCAATCAATCAGGATTTTACTGTTGGCCACTTCAGCAAGTGAACTGGTATTCAAGACATAACCTTTATTTCTTGAATTTCCTCTTGTTCTTTTTTTATCTACTTAACAGAGATGATTTGTAATCTAAACTTATCCTCTGTGATCGTATTGGCTGCTATGGTCATCTATTGTCATGCCATTAAAACATCGAAAAACCTAGTGACTTCAGATAGCAACTTATCATTGTTTTTCATGGTCTACAGGGACACCCACCAGGGTTGAGCAGGTGTCTTGTGTTGATGGCAGCTGAGAGTGCAATCATCTGAAAGCTCACCAAAGTCCAATGTCTAAGGTGGCTCATTCACTGGCGTGGCTGTTGCTTAGGGGTTTAGTTGGGGCTATTAATCAAGGTACTTACATGTGGTCTGGTCATTTACCTGGCCCTTAGCACAGCCTGGCAGCTGAATTCTGAGAGAAAAGAACATCCCAAGGAAGAGTGTTCCAAAAGACCCAGGTAGAAGCCACAAGGCACCTGATGACCTAGTGTTCAAAACCGCAGACCATCACTTCAATACATTCTATTGATCAAATGAGTCACTGAGACCAGCCCAGATTCAAGAGGAGGAAAATTAGGCTCCAGCTCTTCTTTTTTTGACCACATGACATGTGGAATCTTTCCCCAACCAGGGCTTGAACCTGTGCCCCATGCAGTGGAAGTGTGGAGTCCTAACCACTGGACCCCCAGAGCTCTTGATGTCAGAATCACCACTTACTTACAGGGAGGGAGAGAATTGATGATGGTCATCTTCAGAAACTACCTACCAAACGAGCAAGAATCCCAACTTGACATCACCTGAAAATCTGACATAAACTCCTTCTTTCCTCAGAGCTATCAGTGAGAAGAATCAGCCACAGTGTAGGACCAAGTGAAAAAGTCCAATGGCACACTGTTAAGCTAAAGTTTCTCAAATCAATTTTAATCCTTTATTAGATAGAATTAGGCTCACCTCTGAGTCACAGAAAATCCCAGAATGACAGTGGCTTTAAAATGATAGTAGCTGTGATTACTCATGTATATCTGTCCAAGGTATAAAACTATTTACAGGCTCAACTAGGCTCCACAAAGTCCCCAAGGCCCTGGATCCATCTAGTTCAACACTCAGCCATCCTTAGGACTTGGTTCTGAACCTAAAAGTCCAAGATTGCCTGGCATTGTGCCAAGCAGCAAGATGGAAGTGGGGATGAAGGAAAGCAGGAGCCAAGAGCTAACACTAGTTTCTCTTAAAGCAAGTTCCTGGCCTTTGCCATGCAGCACCTCTGCTCACACCCCACCGGCCAGAGCCTAGTCACATGGTCAGACCACCTACAAAGGGAAGCTGGCAATGTAAGCTTTATTCTGGGCCTCCATTTCCCCTTTGCCAATTCCGAGGTTTAGATTCGAAGGAATCATAAAATTCTGGCCCTGGAGGGGGTCCACTAACACTCACAGGGTAAATCCAGCCCTTTCTGAGTAATCACAGAATTCACACCTGTGATCTTCCCTGTAAGTAAGACACTCTCACAATTCCTGGAGAGAGTGGCTGTCTCTTCCTCAAGAATCTTGCTCTTCCTGTATCCCCATCCAAGACATTTTGGCAGGACTTTACTATCTAGTCTCTATTAAGTACGTCACAGGCATTTTGTTTCCAATCATAAAATTATATTGTAATATTTAACATACACTTTCTTTCAAGTAGTTCCCCTCTCTCAGATGTTCTCTTTAACCTAGCCACAGTTCTCAGTATACTGACTTTCCTGACGGAGACTCATTCCTCCAGGCCAAATACACGAATAGACTTCATTCTGCGTGCCAAGGTGGACGGGAAGTGGTTGGCTGGAGGAGCACGCCTGAGCTCAAAGGGGTGCCTGGGATTCCTGTGTTATGTCCAGTCCCTCCTACTGAGAGCGTTTTCATCCTGAGTCCCCATTAGGGAGGCTGGGGCTGTAACATTCTACCTCAGCTGTCAACTTCCCCCACACGTTGTATCAGCCAAGTCATAGGCATTGTGCATCAGACTTCTGCCCACCTCCTCTGAAGCCCCACATGCAAGTCAGTCTCCCAGTCTCTAACCTGCCTGATCCCCAAGCTTCTTCCTCTTCATTTCCTTCTGAGAAACTGAGGTCTCAGTACACTTGATACTCAACACCCAGGACTGATGACATCCAAGGGCTAGGATCTATGGATAAAAATGATAAATGCCTGCATGCATGTTCGGTTGCTCAGAGTCATGTCTGACTCTTTGCAAATCCATGGACTGTAGTCCTCCAGGCTCCTCTGTCCATGGAAGACAGGAATGGGTTGAATTCTCAGCAAGAGAATACTGGAATGGGTTGCCATGCCCTCTTCCAGGGGATCTTCCTGACCCAGGGATCAAACCCACGTCTGCCTGCATCTCTTGCATTGCAGGCAGATCCTTTTACCCAGTGTGCCACCTGGGAAGCCCATAATGATGAATAATAATGATTAAAACAGAAATCCCCAAAAGGGAATTGGTTGAGATGTCTGATGGCTGAGACGTCTCAACTCCCACTGTAGGGAAGACTGACGCGGATGGGCACAGGGTGATTACTCAAAGAGCTCAGCCATCGACAGACAGGAAATGAACACAAACTGGTCCAAGTGAGAACCTGGGGAAATGGTATCAGTCGTCAGGGGGCAGAAATAGCAGATAAAACCTGTAGGTTAGGAGTTAGATGAGCACCAGATCAGAGTGGGGGTGAGAAGTGAAGGCAAGAACAAAGAATAGAGTCCAGGATACCTAACGTGAACAGGGCTGGGAGACCAAAACACCATCTCACCGGGCACGGGACACGAGATAAGGGGAGAGCCTCGCCAAAGGGTCCACGGTCGAGACAGATGCTGCAGACGGATGAGAAAACACTCATTTGGGGTTGAATTGAGAAGGGGAGGAAAAAGAGCTTATTCCAAGCAGGTCTTGACTCACGTCAAAGAGACGAGACAGCCAGCAGGCACTTCAGATGGAAAGCTCCCCGGGCAGCATTGAGCACTTTTCCAAATGCAGACCTTGGAAGCTACAGCCGTGACTATAACAAAGCCAGCTAGGCCCCAGATAAGGCTTTTGTAAGGCCAGTTGCTCCATTTTGTTTCACATAATTTATTGCTCAGTACATATCGATAATACGATTGTCAGCCCAGCAGACATTTTCCATTTTAATAGTACACACGAGATACCACATTATTGATCCTCGACCACTAAATAGAAAACTCGTTTGTCAGGGGAGCACGGAATGGCTTTTAATGGACACAGCCAAACACCTGCTACTAGTTAGGGAAGAAAAATAACCATCCTGCCTGTCACAAGGACATTTGGAAGCAGCATTGAAATATTCCGTTTTAGGGATTAGCAGGGCTCTCGAAAACCAGGGGGTGCTTCCCTGAAAGGTCCAAAGGCTGACTATCTCAGTGATGATAGGAAACACTGCCTTTGGCCAGGCATCTATTACGTGCCAAGCATTTTTCCTTTCTGTCCTATATCCTCACAGCCACACTGCAGATGCGCGTGTTGCCACATTACATAGGATGCTCCGGGAAGCAAGGCACAGAATTCACCAGCAAATGGAACCAGTCATCACGGGCGCACATTTCTCCCTAAGCAGAAGTCTGATGGTAGATGTTCCCAGGGTTGGCACTGCTTATTAATTACAGGGCTCTCCTGTCCTATTTTCCCATAAGGCAGCTGCCTAGCAAGCACTCAATAGCGCCTGCCGCTCTCAGATGAGGGAGCTGGAGGGTCCAGGAGTAACATAAATGACTCAGCAGATACTCCACAACTAAGAAGGAACAAAGAAGTGGGGATCTCTATCTGCTTGGTTTAAGGTTGGTTTTCTTGCCATGCAAGATGCTGTTGCTTTATCATCTACACCAAATTATGGGCTGAATCGTGTCCCCGCCCCTCCCCCAAATTCATATGTTGAAGTTCAATCCCTAGTACCTTAGATGAGACTGCATTTGGCAATAGAATCTTTAAAGTGGTAATTAAGTTAAAATAAGGTCTCTGGAGTGGCTCCTAATCCAATATGACTGGTATCTTTATAAGAAGAGAAGATTAGGACACACACACCCATACAGGCCAGACCACGTGAGGACAAGAGGAGAAGACGGCCATCTACAAGCCAAGCAGAGAGACCTCAGAAGAAATTCTTTGCAACCCCATACAGTCCATGGAATTCTCCAGGCTAGAACATTGGAGTGGGTAACTGTTCCCTTCTCCAGGGGATCTTCCCAACCCAGGGATCAAACCCAGGTCTCCTCCATTGCAGACAGATTTCTTTACCAGCTGAGCCAGCAGGGAAGTCCAAGAATACTGGAGTGGGTAGCCTACCCCTCCTCCAGGGGATTTTCCCAAACCAGGAATCAAACCAGGGTCTCCTGCATTGCAGGCAGATTCTTTACCAGCTGAGCTACCAGGAAAGACCATAGTACCTCAGATGAGACTGTATTTGGCAGTAGAATCTTTAAAGAAACTTTAATTAAGTTAAAATGAGGTCACTGGAGTGGATCATAATCCAATATGACTGGTGTCTTTATAAGAAGAGGATATTAGGACACAGACCCATGTAGAGGCCAGACCACGTGAGGACTCATTCTCAAGGAGAATGAGTCTATCTTCAAGCCAAGGAGAGAGGCCTCAGAAGAAACCAGCCCCAGGGACACCTCCATCTCATATTTCCAGCCTCCAGCATCAGGAGAAAATAAACTTCCATTTATCTGCTAAATCTCTCCTTCCTTCAGGAATTTCCCCTTCCCAGTGAATGTGTGTGGATTTTTTTCCCCCTCAGTCGCTAATTATTTTTTAATAGTGGGTGTACGTCTAACTTTTGAAGAAACTACCAAACCATTTTCCAAAGTGTCTGCAGCATGTACATCCCCACCAGCCAGGCACGACAATGAGTTTCTCATCAGTACTTGGTGTGGTCAAACTTTTATCACTTTAGCCATTTGAACAGGTATGCAGGGCATCTCACCAAGGTTATAATTTGAATTTCCTTAACGACAAATGATGTTGAGCATCTCTTCATGTGCTTATTTGCCATCCACACCTCTTCTTTGATCAAATGTCTATTCTGGACACAGGTTCATGATCAGATATATTTTCTCCAGTCTATAACTTATCTCTTCATTCTTTCAATGCTATTTTTGAAAGACCAAAAGTCTTTAATTTCAATGAAATTCAATGCAGCAGTTTTTTTCCTTAAAAAATTGTCTTAATATCATTGCATCTAAGAACTTACTGCATAACCCAAGGTCAACTCTGACACTGCCCTTCACTACCTTCCAAGCTGGTAAGCATCTTCCCAAAATCTAGGCACAAGGCTTAAATAATCTTTCGAGCTCAGATGGGGACACAAGGTCTGATGCTCTTGCGCTGGTCCAGGTGATGGAGGCAGAGGCCACAGCGTCTGGGTGGAGGAACTAAAGAAAGAGTTGAAGAACTATGTGAAATGAGCAGTGCCTGCAGGGCCTGACTAATGGCAACGCAAACTGGCCTCCAAAAGAAGAAAGCCCGCAGGACAGAGGTAGGTCAGTCCTCCTGAGACCAGATGGCTGCTGCCGCTGGAAAGAGGCGTTCCTCCCAGGGGTGCAGAGTCAGGGGCTTCTTGATGCAGTTGGTTTGGGGAAGGATACTCAGAACAATGGGAATCTTTCTCTCTCTCACTCGCTTTCCTCTTTTGTTTATCCTGTATCTATCTCTGCCCATGCAGCAAATAAAATTCCTGCCCTAACTTATAATCTATGCAGAAGGACGCATTAACTGAGAGGAGGGGCCACATCAGGCCCCCTCCCCACCTTCTTCTAGCTCTTCACCATGGAAGGTCTGATCATCTAAGAGCAGATTTTTCAGGGGAAAGCATCCACCCACATGAACACTGAGGCAGGCGGGGCCCAGAGCCACTTCAGACCAGGGAAGAGGACCCACGGAGGCATGTCCTGGTTGAGAAGCTGACCTTCAATTCACCCATCTCACAGGGATGTGCTGGCATTGCTTCGTATCCATTTTTTTTTGCACCAGCTGAGCAGGCAGGCATTTGGCCAAACTCACCAAAATGTGCACATGGGGAAGCTGTGCCAAAACAGAGCAGAAACCTGAGTCTGTCTGGCAAAGGCAGGCTTCTTTTGTCTCATAAAATCTTCAGGCCACGCAGATGGCATCAGCAGCAGCACGTCTTCGTGTGGGGATGGGGGGAGGGTGGAGGCAGGGAGGAGGGATTGCAGGGCTGGGAAGCTCAAGACCCCAACTGGGAGCTCGCTCTGCTGTGTCCACTTTTAGGTAAGCATCTCTATAAGTTCTCATCATCTTTGCCATTGAAGAAACAGCATGTCTTCCGTCCGTTGGCATCTTTCCATCGATTGTGTCACCTCCCCCACTGTAACAATGACGCAGGGACAGAGGCTACCAGTATCTAGGCTTGTTTCCACTCACATGCAGCTCATCAGCAGGTCACTAATTCATATGAGCAAGGCCTTGGTCCACGGAGAGGATACACCTGCAAAAATAGGGATCTGTCTGTGAAGCTGTCGCGGTCTTGATCAGAGTTTCTTAAAGAGTGCTCCCCAGAACAGCAGCACTGGTATCACCTTGTTATTCAGTCACTAAGTCATGTCTGATTCTTTGTGACCCCATGGACTGCAGCACACCAGGCTTTCCTGTCCTTCAGTATCTCCTGGAGTTTGTTCAGACTCATGTCCGATGAGTCAGTGATGCCGTCCAACCATCTTATCCTCTGTCGTCCCCTTCTCCTCCTGCCTTCAATCTTTCCCAGCATCAGAGTCTTTTCCAATGAGTCAGCTCTTCGCATCAGGTGGCCAAAGAATTGGAGCTTCAGCATCAGTCCTTCGAATGAGTATTCAGGACCGATCTCCTTTAGGATTGACTGGTTGGATCCCCTCGCAGTCTAAGGGACTCTCAAGAGTCTTCTCCAACACCGCAGTTCAAAAGCATCAAGTCTTAGGCACTCAGCCTTCTTTATGGTCCATCTCTCACATCCATAAATGACAACTGGAAAAACCATAGCTATACAGACTTTGTTGACAAAGTGAGATCTCTGCTTTTTAATACACTGTATAGGCTTGTCATGGAGAAGGAGATGGCAACCCACTCCAGTATTCTTGCCTGGAGAATCCCAGGGATGGAGGAGCGTGCTGGGCTGCCGTCTATAGAGCTGCACAGAGTTGGACAAGACTGAAGCGACTTAGCAGCAGCAGCAGCAGGTTTGTCATAGCTTTTCTTCCAAGGAGCAAGTGTATTTTTAATTTCCTGGCTGAAGTCACTGTCTGCAGTGATTTTGGAGCCCAAGAAAATAAAATCTGCCCCTGTTTCCATTTCCTCCCTATCAATCTGCCATGAAGTGATGGGACCAGATGCCATGATCTCAGTTTTCTGAATGTCAGTAATACCTGGGAACATGTAAAAAATGCAAATTCTTGAGTCCCACCCAGAACAACTGAATCAGAAACTCTGGGGCCAGGGCCTGGAAATCAGTGATTAAACAAGCCCTCCAGGCCATTCTGATGTGTGAGAAACACTTGTCTGTATATTGAGGTAGAAGCCTGTCTTTATCTTCCCTTCCAGCCTGTGAATGAGGAGTCATGACTATTCAAGCTGGAGAGAGAGAAGCAGGGTCCCTGGAACTCTGGTCAGCCCATCAGAGCCTCCAAGAGGTTTTTCTGGAATTGATCTGCAAACACCGATCATTTTATTCTAGCACTAAAGTCAGAAAAACAAGCTTAGAAGTCACCATGGGCCACCAACACACATCCCTTGCTGGAGCCTGGACCTCCCAAATTCCTAACCAGCTGGCACATCAGGAGAGCTGAATGATGTCCAGGGAGAAGAATCACCCACCAGCCTTCAGTGTGAAATTTTATATCTGGAGAAAATTAAATGAAAACACACAGAGGCCTCTCAGAAAGGGGAGAGATGTACAGTGTTCCAGTTTATCCAGACACAGTAAGAGCTAGTTTTTACCGAGCGCCCACTCGACGTGAGCACCAAGCCTCCCACATTCTCTCCCGGTGTCCCTACAACAGTTCAACAAGCATCATCTTTCATCACCTCCATTGTACACATAAAGTCACCAAGGCAGAGCAAGGTTAAAAGACTTGTCCAAAGTCACACAAATGAATATGCAGAAACCAAAACTGGAGCTAAACTGTGTCTGACAGCAAAGCCTACATTTCTCATGGCTCTTTAAAAAAAAAAAAAAAGATGAAATATACATATATATTTGAGTGAGTGTGTGTACAGGTGGTATGTGGGATTGGTTATAGATCACAGTTCGTCAAAATAACCCCTGTGGTTGCTTCTAAAATGCAATACCTTGATTTCTGCAGATGAAGAAATGGAGGTCCAGAGAGGTCTTGTTATTTTGCTAAAATCTTTGGGAGAGGATCCCAATCCCTCTGACTCCTGGTCTTGTATCATTTTAGAGAACAGGACAGGGAAAGCTGAAAGCTTGCTGCTAGATCAGGGTTTGATTTGGTGCAATTATCATAATAGAATGCAAACACAGGGTTGCCAAATAGATACCCAAATCACAAGATAGACAGCCATGACTCTATTCTCAGGAATTTATGAAATATCCCAGGGGTAGAATCATATAACTATGAAGCCACATAATAATTAATTTTTACAAAACATATATTGATGGAACCTATGATAATTAATTTTTTACAAAGTCTTAGTTA
>SJYF01000598.1:3169601-3192746 GCA_006410515.1 Procapra przewalskii | reverse complement strand
CCAAGGACACTCAAGAGTTGTGCACAGATTTAATTAATCATAATCAAAGGCATAGGTCTCACTTGCAGTTACATTATGTCAACAGACAGACAACACATAGCTAGTCAGCCACTTCCAATCCTATTTGACCACTAGAATCCTCTAAGAGTCACACCTGGATCCAACCCCCAGACACTCTGATTCTATTGATGTGGGACGGGGTCTGGCTTTCAATACCATAATAGCTCCCAGAGAATTTGGTTATATAGCCAGAGTTAAGAAGCCCCTAGAACCTGACTACCTGGGTTCAAATCCAGATGCTATCACTTACCAACCTTGTCACCTTGGGTAAGTTACTTAATTTTTCGGGATCTTAGTTTCCTCATCTGTAAAAATGGGAATGATGATAATAATACCTCCTAGGGTTGTTTCAAGGTCAAGTGAACTAATAGATATAAGGTTCTTGTACATTACCTGATGGAGAGGACCTGATCAATAGATGTTAGGTACTTTTCCGATGGCTCAGTGGTAAAGAATCCACCTGCAACTCAGGAGTCACCAGAGACTCGGGTTCAATTCCCGGGTCAGGAAGATCCCCTGGAGGAGGAAATGGCAACGCACTCCAGTATTCTTGCCTGAAAAATCCCATGGACAGAGGAGCCCAGCCAGCTACATTCCAAAGGGTCACAAAGAGTCGGACGTGACTTAGAATGTGGTAACCATACATACATACACACATCCCTGTATTTAAGGATTTCCTATATTTAAAAAAGCATAATAGCCAGGACATGGAAGCCACGTAGATGTCCGTCAGCAGATGAATAAGAAAGCTGTGGTACATATACACAATGGAGTATTACTCAGTCATTAAAAAGAATACATTTGAATCAGTTCTAATGAGGTGGATGAAACTGGAGCCTATTATACAGAGTGAAGTAAGCCAGAAAGAAAACCAATACAGTATACTAACGCATATATATGGAATTTAGAAAGACGGTAATGATAACCCTGTATGTAAGACAGCAAAAGAGACACAGATGTATAGAACAGTCTTTTGGACTCTGTGGGAGAGGGAGAGGGTGGGATGATTTGGGAGAATGGCATTGAAACACGTGTAATATGTAAGAAACGAATCACCAGTCCAGGTTTGATGCAGGATACAGGATGCTTGGGGCTGGTGCACTGGGATGACCCAGAGGGATGGGATGGGGAGGGAGGTGGGAGAGGGGTTCAGGATGGAGAACACGTGTACACTGTGGCGGACTCATGTTGATGTATGGCAAAACCAATACAACATTGTAAAGTAATTAACCTCCAATTAAAATAAATAAATTTATATTAAGATAAAATTAAATTAAATTTAAAAAATGATTTAAAAGCTCAAAGAGAATTTGACGAAACCATGCAACACTGAGCTTCTCTTTACGATCTTTTTCTAGTGCAGGATGTGTGACAGAGAAGTCACCAATAACTCAAATGCTTTGGCCTACACAATGGGAAGCAGGCTTTGTTTTGCTTCATTCAATCCTTGCAACATTCGCATCATACGTACGAAAACACTGAAGGTCAAAGAGGTCCAATCACTTGTACAAGATCAGAGGATCCGGAGGAGCAGCCACCTCAAGAGTCTGACTCTAATATTCTTAGCTTCAGAGGCTACGCTTCCTTCCCACTCTATCATACCGAGTTTCCAGGGGGATCTGAGTCTGACCTTTAAGAAGATGGTAAATATGCATGAGAGGCAGTGAAAGGAAGGACACTCCGTTCGGATGGGAATCATAGAGATGAGATTGACCCTAGGTCCTCTGCGCCATAACTGTCTGTGATTTTGTGAAGGAGGCGGTGCTATACCAGACAAGTGAGCTGATGCAGCTAAAGGGCCCTCAAGCTAAGAGATGTATGAAGCCCACTGGAGAGAAAACCAGTGAAAGGACTTGATGCCACAGACCTGGGAGTCTGGATGATACACTCTAGGGAAATGAATGTGTATCTCGCTGAAAATCCTTATTAAATTCTGTTAAAATGTGTTGTGCTAAACCATGCCAACTGCGAAAACTACAAGGTGAGAAACTATAAAGGGTGGATGATCCAAATTGCAAGAAAAACAAAAAGACAGTGGGAGAAACTACAGACCGCAATACCAAATGGAATGGGTGGGCTTTGATTAGATCCTGATTCAAACAAAATAAAACACAAACGCAAATACACACAGACTTAATCATGGAAAGGTGGACGCTTACTGGATATTTGGGGATTTAATGAACCCTTCCTTCAAGTACAGTATGGATTAGTAAGCAAACATAAGGAGTTAAGTTATATACCTGAATTATTATGTGACACAAGTAAAGGGTAATAAGAGTTTCAGCACAAAAAAACACACAAAATGCTGTGACAGTTCTAAGTACAGAATTCAGTGTCAGAGCAAGAAATGGTGAGCTCCTTTTGACTGAGTATCTTCTGAGCACAATCTGAGCCAGGTCCCACCCTAAGATCTTTCATAACCAGTGATGGCTTTCAAGCTATGCTTGGCCAAATCCAGGAGGATTCTTGGGAGCCCTGCCACATTGCCAGCAGATTAGCCAAAGTCACTGGAAGGACTTCTTTAACTAGAAGATCCCAGTTCTTTGTCACTCCACGGGAGGTTTCAACCTGGAAAATGTATTTAACTGGAAAGAATCTTGAAATTCCCTAGTCTTTGGGCTTCCAGATTATCTCCTCTCAGGAAGCTGTCCTTAGCTCTTTCAGATGATCAAGTTCACCATTAATGGCTTTGCTGAAAATAGAAGAAAGCCTGATTTTCCATGAGCTGACCACAGACACCAGCCAAGTACAGTTCAGCAGAAATCCCTTTCTTAATTCACACAAAATGCACTGAGCTAGTTGCGCTATCTATTTTGCCTTTTTGGAAAGGACACTGGAGTGCATAAATTTTATTGCAATAAATCTTATCATTAACAAATGGCAGCACATATCTGCACGCAAATCTGATGATTAAAAACTGTTTCTCCTATACAGTGGGCCAATGAGGAAGACATAATTCACAGCCAAAAGTTGCAACCAGATATATGGATCCTGGAAGGAAGGTTCTGGAATCTTTTCTCCAAAAGGAAGGGATCTTCTAGAGAAACTGGAATTTTAGAAACACAAATAGGTCCTTGCAGGGTAGAACTGTTGCTGCCAAGCAACACTATGTCATAGCAGGTAGGAGGTGGCAGAAATCCCCATCTACAACCACCGACACTATTGTGAACCCCTCCTTCGGAAACCCAGAGCCCATGTCGCCAGCCAGAAATCAAGGCAGGGAGACCCTGTCTAGTGGAAGATCGGCTACCTGAGCTAGCCTCCACTTCCCCGTGCCCACCCCTGCTGCCTTCCCTACCTCTTATTCCATGTCCTTTACAACATCACCCCCAAAAGGCATTCTTCACAAGGGCCATCACCAAGATTCTCTTCCTTGAAAATATCTGGGTAAAAGCTACATGTAATATGCCCCCTTTTGGAAACTCATGTCACCAGTTTCTCTGGACAATGGCCACCCTGCTTTGTCTCTCCAGTCCCCTCGGATCTTCTGGAAAGCGCCCTTCCTTCTCCATTTTCCCCCACACTGAGCTATTTAGGAAGCAGCCATTTTGTTCAGTGTGATCAGCTGTACTCTAGGCTGCAGCTGATTGGTCCAAAAGTAAGCACCTGACCTAAGCTTAGCCAATCATAGTGTCTTTCCCAGACCCTAACTACTAGCTACATTTGATTGGCCCCAGGAGGGATAATTGATTCGAGTTAGGCCAGTTTTACTCCTTCAGAATTCTGGAAGGAAACTGAGATGTCAGTTTTTTTCTAGTACTTGAAGCTGTAAGATACAAAACTTTAAAACCTCTCATGACTATGTTTTCCACCATGATTGCTAGAGAGGGGAAGAAGGTTAGGCTGTGAGAGGAAGAGAGAAAAGAATGAAACAGATACCCAGGAAGGAGCAATCTCTGGTAAATAGATTTGGAAGCCCATCCTGAGTGCTGTGAAATACCCTGAGTCCATGTGATGACTTTTGCTTTCACAAGTGTGATTTCTCCACTTGGACCAAAGAGGTTCAGAACAATTTACTGCAGTAAAGAAGCCCATTTCGCATTGGCTTTTGAAATGTGGTGTTGGAGAAGACTCTTGAGAGTCCCCTGGACTGCAAGGAGATCCAACCAGTCCATCCTAAAGGTAATCCATCTTGAATATTCATTGGAAGGACTGATATTGAAGCTGAAACTCCAATCCTTTGGCCACGTGGTGTGAAGAGCTGACTCATTTGAAAAGACCCTGATGCTGGGAAAGACTGAAGACAGGAGAAGAGGGCAACAGAAGATAAGATGGTTGGAGGGCATCACTGACTCAATGGACATGAGTTTGAGTAAACTCTGGGAGTTGGTGATGGACAGGGAAGCCTGGTGTGCTGCAGTCCATGGGATCGCAGAGTCGGACATGACTGAGCAACTGAACTGAACTGAACTGAACCCAATACTTCAAAACATATTTGACCACTGAACCTTTTTTTAAGTTAATTGAATATTCTCCTCTATCTTCTTCCCTTAAAGTTTCTAGCTATTTTCATGAAACACCCTTTGAGTAATGCTGTCCCCAAAACACAACACTGGCAAAACTGCGATGTTTCTGTGAAAGTTTATTTCACAAATGTGAATTGGGAACAACAGACTTTGTGAACTATAGTTTTTTTCAGAGATTACTTGTGGCAGGAGAAGAACTATGGACTATTTCAATTATCTGGAAATACAATCACTTTCTCTGACTTAAAGGACCAGAGAGTGGGAACAAGAAAAAATTCTGTGAGTTGTAAAGAGCTGCACTAGATAAATGCTTTCCATTAACCAGAAATGTGTCTGTGGTCTGAGCACATTAATTTGCCTCTGGACTGAGACACAAAAAGGAAATTCTGGCAGAAAGAAGGCATAGAGACTGTGAAGGGGATGAGATAGAATCAGTTCAGTTCAGTTGCTCAGTCATGTCCAACTCTTTGCGACCCCATGAATTGCAGCACGCCAGGCATCCCTGTCCATCACCATCTCGTGGAGTTCACTCAGACTCATGTCCATCGAGTCCGTGATGCCATCCAGCCATCTCATCCTCTGTCGTCCCCTTCTCCTCCTGCCCCCAATCCCTCCCAGCATCAGAGTCTTTTCCAATGAGTCAACCCTTTGCATGAGGTGGCCAAAGTACTGGAGTCTCAGCTTTAGCATCATTCCCTCCCAAGATATCCGAGGGTTGATCTCCTTCAGAACGGACTGGTTGGATCTCCTTGCAGTCCAAGGGACTCTCAAGAGTCTTCTCCAACACCACAGTATGAACAGTATGAGATAAAATATATACACCCTATCAATTTACAAACAATGACCTGGAAAAAAATTCTTTGCTCAAGGATATATATACACATATGTATATACACACATATACATATGTACATGTATATTTATATACGTGTGTGTGTGTGTGTCCATTGCTCAGTCATCTCTGACTCTTTGGGATCCCGTGGACCTTATACAGCCAGGCTCCTCTGTCCATGGAATTCTCTAGGCAAGAATACCAGAGTGGGTACCCATTCCCTGCTCTAGCGGATATTCCTGACCCAGGGATCAAACTTGGGTCTCCCACATTGCAGGCAGATTTTTTACCATCTGAGCCACCAGGGAATATAGATAGATACATACATAGATAAAGATATAAATATCTATTTCATATATATATATATGAAACAGAAGGATACACACACAGAGGGGGAAAATTGGATTTATAAACAGATTGTATAATACACACACGAAAAGTTTGCCCTAGGTGTACAGGGGAAAAGTTTACCTGAGAAATAAATTGATTATAGGACATAGAAGAAATGTTTAGAATGTACCTATTTTATGTAAATTTTTTAAAATTAAAAAACTTCATAAAGCATGTTTTGAATGATGCAATGAAAAATCAGAAATGTAGGCTCAAAAAAAAAAGAGGCTGGCAGAGAGGAGAGTGACAGGAAGCTAAAAACAGTAATAAAATTAAAATATACATTGGAGGCACTAAAAAGCAAACACCAACAATGGGGAAAAATAGGTTGACAGTGGAGCTGATTGACTAGGTAAATGCAGGAAGATTGAGGGGGTGAGAAGAAGCCCAGAGAGGTGAGCATAATAAGGAAGAAGATAATGCACATGCAGGCTAGAAATCGACTATCTCATCTCTGGATTAGCTGTATTCCTAAAGAAAAAAGCAGAATAAGTGGAAGAAAAGCAAAAATCAATGATTTAGTAGGAGGCAATTTTCCTGCACTTGAAAAAAAAAAATCTGAGCATGTAAATCAAAAGGACCCACTGCTTTAAGGAAAGATATGAAAAGAGACAAAGCCAAGCATGTTTTTAGTGGCATTTTTCAGTATCAGGGTTGAAGGGAAAATGCCACTGATCTAAGCAAAAAAATAAATATAATGACAAGTCACTTACAAAGAACCAAAATAAGGCTGATCTCACTTCCCTGGTGGCTCAGACGGTAAAGCGTCTGTCTACAATGTGGGAGACCTGGGTTCGATCCCTGGGTCAGGAAGTTCCCTGGAGAAGGAAATGGCAACCCACTCCAGTACTCTTGCCTAGAAAATCCCATGGACGGAAGAGCCTGGTAGGTTGCAGTCCATGGGGTCGCTAAGAGTCAGACACGACTTCACTTCACTTCACTTCAGATCCTACCAACACAAATATAAAAAAAGTAAAACAATGTCTATAGAGCGGCAAGGGTGGAATTCGGTGAGCCAAGAGCCCTTTGCCTGCCCAGATGCTGTTTATGTATCACGACAAGGGAAAGACAGTCTGAGAGAGGTAATGCCACTGAAAATTCTGTTGTTAACTCGTTTCTCCTGAAAACCTTAACCAAAGTTATAATCCCTAAACCTACCAAAGGAATCAAAAATAAAGACTCATCTGAAGTTATAAAATGAAGCATTACCACCATTAACCAGAGATTATTTAAATAATTGCCACAAATATGGTACCTAAACGAATGTCCAAGTCTATAGCGATGCTTGAAAGACAAATCATATATAGGGGGGAAAAGTTAATATGAATAACAGCTGCATTCTACAATGTACCCCAGGTGATATTGACATAAGTAAGGAGTTGAGCAGGAAGAGCTATAACACATCATTGACTCATTTCAAAAAGAATCCAAGATTCTTATATAATTCTTGCCTTATAGGAAATGTACAAGCAAAGTTGTTTTTGAAAAGTATAAAATCAACCACTTATTAAACGTAAATATTGGCCACATTCTATCAACTATCACAAGAGAAAATAAAAGCAAAGAAAAAAGGATGCATAAGGCAAAATAATGGAATGTGAATGAATGAATGCATGAATAATGTGATAAATAAAACCAAACATAGTAGGTATGATAATAAGCAAAATGGGTTCAATAAGCCAATGAAAAAGTTCAAATCCAATTTAATTAGCATTATGCTGACAGTCTCCAAGAATATGTGCCTCAACAAACTTCCAATACACATTTTCTTTTCACATTATATTACAGACCAGAATATATATGTCTAAATTATATCAATTTTTATAATTATCTATTTATTTTGATACTTAGATATCAAATATAGATGTATATATAAAATATATATGATAGGTCACTCTTTAAAATTTGGGGGGGATATAGTTGACTTACAATTCTGTTAGTTTCAGGTGTACAGCAAAGTTAATCTATACATATATACATATATCCTCTCTTTTTAAAGTTCTTTTCCCATATAGGCCGTTTGCACGTGTGTGCTAAGTCACTTCGGTCGTGTCTGACTCTTTGCAGCCCTATGGACTGTGGCCCGCCAGGCTCCTCTGTCCATGGGATTCTCCAGGCAAGGATACTGGAGTGGCTTGCCACGCCCTCCTCCAGGGGATCGTCCGGACCCAGGGATCGAACCCAGTTCTCTTAGGTCTCTTGTACTGGCACACAGCTTCTGGCACCACAAGCGCCACCTGAGAAGCCCACATAGGCCATTACAGAGTATTAAGAAGAGTGCCCTGTGCTATATAGCTGGTCCTCACTGGCTATCGATTTTATATATAGTAGTATGTATATGCGGAGAAGGCAATGGCACCCCACTTCAGTATCCTTGCCTGGAGAATCCCAGGGACGGGGGAGCCTGGTGGGCTGCCGTCTATGGGGTCGCTAAGAGTCAGACACAACTGNNNNTCACTTTGACTCTTCACTTTCATGCATTGGAGAAGGAAATGGCAACCCACTTCAGTGTTCTTGCCTGGAGAATCCCAGGGACGGGGGAGCTTGGTGGGCTGCCATATATGGGGTCGGACAGAGTCGGACACGACTGAAGCGACTTAGCAGCAGCAACAATCTGTATATGTCAATACCAATGTCCCAATTTATCTCTCTGCCGCTTAACCCCCGGCAACCACAAGCTTATTTTCTACTTCTGTAACTCTGTTTCTGTTTTGTAGATAAGTTATGATGGGTCACTTTTAAAGATGAAGATCATTCAAATGTCCAGGTAAGCATGACCACATTAAAAATATATATGCATCGCCAGTATTTATGAATAAACATACCAATATTTAGCTATCAAAAAGAAAACAGGGACATCTCCAATGTATGTAAATGTCAGCTCATTATGTAGTACACCTGAAACTGATACAATATTGCATGTCAACTATATCTCAAAATTAATCAAATAAATGAATAAATAGAAAGCAGGGGCAGCTTGTATGAAATGTACATAAACAAAATTCATCTTAAATACCCTGCGGTTTTCTAGTCAACTTAGCTTTATGGCTGCTGAGTACTTTGCTAATCCCCAGCCTTCGAGGTCTTTCTCCAAGTGCTCACCAGCTTGACAGAAAAGTGATTTTATATTCCAGGTCACTCTAACTGACCAGGATCCACAGGGCTCTTCTTCCTAAAGTCTGGAAATTGGAAGGACTATTCCAATGTCTCATTGGAAAAGACACTGATGCTGGAAAAGATTGAGGGCAGAAGGAGAAGGGGGCAACAAAGGATGAGATGGTTGGATGGCATCATCAACTCAGTGGACATGAGTTTGAGTGAACTCCAGGAGATAGTGAAGGACAGGGAAGCCTGGCGTGCTGCAGTCCATGGGATCACAGTCAGACACGATGTGCATTCTAATTTTGTGATTCTGACCCATTCATGACTAGGGGTAAAGTGATCAGGCCACAGTGCAGGTAGAGAGACACAGCAGGAGCCTTCCTTCTCCAAATTTTGGCTAATCAGTACCTACCTGAGTTTTCCTTGGTAAGTGTGTCATTGGCCAGTTTCCCAGTGTGCAAACCTTGAATACAGCTCTTAAATTACATGCTAACCCATCAGCCTGAATCTATTCCAATCAGAAATTCCCCGAAAAGAAAAATTACACTACGTCTGGACTGAACTTTCTAAGAAAAATAAAGACTCATAAATATTTCAGTATGGAGATTTGAAAAAAATGAAAGAATTAAGAGGACAAATGGTTGCTGTCCTTGGAATGCTGTGTTGTCAGTAGGACTCCTGGCATCCACAAGTGAGAAAATGCAGACAAAATGCCAGGCGGTATGCAAACACACTTGTCAAATTCACAGAGCCAGAAAAAGCTATTCCTGCAGTTTATCTGCCCCAAGTGGATTAGATACTAGCAGAGACGTGGAGATTTTGTTGAGCTTACAATTTTCATTGTTAAATTGGGGGGGGGAACATGGGGAAAATAAAATGAAGAGAGGAAACTGGCATGTCAGAGCTGGAAAAGAGCTGAGAGATACAGTTCAACTCCTCCTTTGACGGATGAGGATGCTAAACCAGAAATAAGTGGCTTGACTTAACCCAAGTCCTTAAAAAAAATAGAAAAGGACTTTACATGGATATGACTAACAGACACCAAGAAAAGGGAAATGGGGAAATCAACCAAAGTTCCATCTCAGGGGTTGTCTCTTTCCAACTCTTCCCAACCATGCTGTGGGCCGCAGTGGCCAGGATGCAACAAAGGGCGACACTTCATGCCAACACACCTCTCTCCTGTACCTGCCAGCACCTTCTTTTGACTTTGGTTCCAGTTACTGTTGCTACATACAAACACACCTTAAAATGTTGAGACATAACAATCCCTTACTTTCTTTTGTTCCTGCAATTTGGGGACAATTCATCTCCAATCCATGATGTCTGGGGCACAACCTCGACCACTAGGACTCTGAAGGCACGTTCAGGAGGACTAGTCTGGCTGATGCTGACCGTCAGCTGGGACCTCAGCTGGAGCTGCTGGCTGAAGCCAACACATGGTTTCTCCTTGTGGCCTCAGCTTCCTAACTGTATGGTGGTGGGCTCCAAGAATAAACAGGACCCCATGGAAACTGCATGGCTGTTTATTACCTAGCAGCAAAAGTCACATAATGCCACTTCCTCCATAGTCACGGATGACCCAGATTTCAGTGGAGGGGACGTAGACCTCGCCTGTCAGTGAGAGGAGTTATGTTACATCATCACAGTGTTCAAAGAACACGTGGTATGGGAGATTTTATTGATGCCATCTTGGAAGATATATTCTGCATGACTTGAGGGTAGAGTGGCGAGAGAAACTTGAACTTTTTTAGACTACTTTGAGATTACAGGGGTCAAGGCAGGGTGGGGGGAGGGTTGAAAGAGCATACGCTAATGTTATAAGTCATATTTGGAAAATGCAAAAATGTTTTCACAGCACAAACTTCAGAAAATAAAGTTTAAGACTTCCCTGGTGGCTCAACAGCTAAGACTCCACACTCCCAACTCAGGGGACCCCAGGTTCAATCACGAGAAACCACATGCTGTGACTGAAATGACTAAGACCAGCACAGCCAAATAAACGCATTTTTAAAAAGAAAAAAGGAAAACAAAGCTTAACAAAATCTCCTTGACTGATAGGAATCTATAGATAATACTAAGTCTTCCAATGAACCATATGGAAATGGAAGATGTGAGACTTCACATTTAAAAAAGAAAAACCACAAGTTTTAAAAGTTCGAAATCTACTGGCTGAAGCCTTTGTCTAGCAATAAAAGTTGAATCTCCCAAGAAGGCTAGTGATGCCTAACCAGTCATAGATGTTGTCGTTTAGTTGGTCAGTTGTGTCCGATCCTTTGTGACTCCATGGACTATAGCCTGCCAGCCTCCTCTGTCCACGAGGCTTCCCAAGCAAGAATGTTGGAGTGGATTGCTATTTCCTTCTCTCCTCAGTGAAAATGAATTTGTTGCTTCCCTTTATAAAATTTCCTGGTGGCTCAGCTGGTAAAGAATCCGCCTGCAATGTGGGAGGCCTGGGTTTGATCCTTGGGTGGGGAAGATCCCCTGGAGAAGGGAACAGCTACCCACTCCAGTATTCTGCTCTGGAGAATTCCATGGACTATATAATCCATGGGGGTCACAAAGGGTAGGGCACAACTAAGCAACTTTCACTTTCACTTTATAAAATGAAATTTAAGTAAGGGCAAAAATCAAAAAAAAAAAAAAACAAGCTAGGACCCTGAGATTGTGGGTGGAAGAGATATTTCTGAAAAGAGAAATTGGAAAAATAGCAAAAAAATGGAACTCTCTCATCTTTTTTCCCAGGGCCGGGATCCTAGTTAGGCCTGTGTTGCTTCTTCTTGGGCTATTACCTAGTTCTTCCAGAAAGGGCTGAAGTCATTCAGAACATTCTCAGGCTGTCCACTTAGAGAGCAGCCAAGCTAGAGGGGCTTTTATGGATGACAAACTTGCCACTGTGTCCCCTTCAGGGCCACAGCAGACATTACTATTGAATCGATGTGCTAATATCTAATGATCGTGTATCTACTTCAGTGCTTGACTGTTATCACTGGCAACAAATTACGTGAATTCTTTTCCTTGAAATGACAGACTGTTCATTTTTGAGAAAATGTGAGCTCTGGCTTCTCTGTCCATTGTCCTTTCAAGGAAGAGTGGTATTTTGTGAAGACAGTTTTGTCCTGTGAAAATAAGATGTCCTGAGAGTATCTCGGGCACCCTCACAGTTCCATGAACCACGCTTTGAGAACCTCTGATATGATATGCCATTTTCATTTTGCAGATAGAGAAACTGGGGCCTGCAGAGAGAATAACTGACTCCAGGCTTCAGCATTTTCATCACCACTTGTCACAGGTTGAGTTTCCCAAGAAGCAAGGCTCCAACATGGAGCTCCTTGTCCAGGAAAGTCTAACACAGGGGTCATTACCTTGGATTGCAGCTTCCCCACAGTCACATATTTTCTCATTCCAGCTCCCCTGCCTGCCAGTCACTTTCCCCCTCTATTCTGCCATTGCACCATGCACAATGCCCTTGCTAATGAGACTGAAAAATAAAAAGCTCTGTGTGCTCCAGGTTGGCCTCCAATTCAAAGCTTTACGCTAAATATTCTGTCCTCAAAATCGACAGGCTCTGACTTGTGAACGGGTCCAGAGACACGGAAGCTTAAGGCTTTCATTGACCTGACTTCAAAGCCATTGCCTGCTTTCCAAGGTGTCCCCGAGTTCCCTGGGACCTGGATAAATATTCTATTTGCTTGCACAAAAGCATCAGAGAATGACTCATTACTCGACACAATAGGTGACTTAATCGGCAGGTCATGGTTAAGTGACTGCACCTTTTGGGGACACAAGGCAGCTTCTCCCAGGACTGAAGGCTCAGCCCCACCCCCACCCTGTGCTCCAGTGAGCCTGGCTGTCTGCAGTCCCGGCTTCCCATCCCACACCCTCCATTCATCCGACACAGCCACTAGGTCATCCTCTTAAAATACTCCCAGGAGGTCGGATCCACCTCTGAAACTTTCTGCGTCTCGCTGCCGTCCCCTACATTGAGCTCAAACTCCGACTCCTTTCTCAAGAACCCCCATCAACTTCTAACCCATATATTCTGCTCCAAAGAAACTGCTCCCCACCCCACACGCTTCCTCTGCTCCCCTGAGGGAACGCTCAGGCCCCTGACACGGTGCCCCCTGCTCCCCCCACCCCAGACCCTGTTCTTGTTTCCCAACAACCTCTTCAGAGCAGGTCCAGATCACCATCTCCAAAAAGCTTCACCTGTCCTCTGGACCCTTTCTGTTCAAATTCTATGCACCATACACCATGAGACTTCATGACACACCATCTTGGATGCTCACCTTTGTTTTTTGTGTTACGGACAACTCAGAGCAACTCCCAAGGGTGTTGTCATGTTCCAGGGTTTGAGCTGAACAGGAGAGGCAAAGATGAACTAAGCCACTTCTCTGTTCTGAAGGCGCTGGTGTTGGAGCCACCTGCACCCCACAGTCACACTCCCAAGCAAGCTGCCCCTCTCTTCGAAAGAGACCCCCTAATGCCTGGCCTGAGAGGTGGTGTGGATAGCTAATGACTCAGCTTGAGAGCCCAGCCCTTCTAGGCTACCCCTGTGCCCATATGCCTGCAGCCTCAAACCACTCACTGTCCAGCAGGTCTTGAACAGGTCTGGACACAGAAAGGCAGGTCTATGGGTAAACTCACAGCTGAACACAGAGATAAATAGCAAATACACTACGGGCCAGTCCAGTATTAGGACTCATAATTTTCTTAATTCTCTGAACTAGGTACATCTATTATTCTCATCTTATAGATAAGGAAGGTGGCTCAGTGGGTAAAGAATCCATCTACAATGCAGGTAGATACAGGTATCGTGGGTTCAATCCCTGGGTGGGGAAGATCCCCTGGAAGAGGTCATGGCAACCCACTTCAGTATTCTTGCCTGGAAAATCCCATGGGCAGAGGAGCCTGCTGAGCTACAGTCCATAGGGTTGCAAAGAATTAGACATGACTGAGCAAATGAGTGTGAGCACGAATGTTTCTAAGCATAATATATGTGAACACTGAGCCAAGTATGTTATGTGGATCATTTCATTAATTTCCCCAAAACTGTATGAGATAGGGTTACTAAACCCATTTTGCAGAAGAGACATTGAGTCTTAGAGAGGTTAAGTGTCTCAAGGTCTTAACCATCTAAGAATCAGATGCTGGCATAGCTTGCCTCCTTTAGCCAAATCACCAGTGACCCAAGGTCATGACAGTGGCTGGGTCTTTACTGGCTTCCAGCTCTGTCCACATGCACCTTCCGTGTTCATGAAGAAAACGACCACCTTGCTTGGATGACAGTCCCTGTCTCTGGTGGGTGGGCCACCTGGCTACACAGCCCCAGACAGAGCCAAAGGACGGTTGTCCACAACAAGGACCTACTGTATAGCACAGAGAACTCCGCTAAATGTTATGTGACAGCCTGGATGGGAGGGGAGTCTGGGGAGAATGGGTACATGTGTATATGTATGGCTGAGTCCCTTCACTGTCCACCTGAAACTATCACAACGTTGTTAATCGGCTCTGTGTGTATACGCTCAGTCATGTCTGACTCCTTGCAACCCCCTGGACTATAGCCTGCCAGGCCCCTCTGTCCATGGAATTTTCCAGGCAAGAATACTGGAGTGGGTTGCCATTTCCTCCTCCAGGGGATCTTCCTCACCCAGAGATTAAACCCTCGACTCCAGCATTGGCAGGCAGATTCTTTACCACTGGGCCACCCGGGAAGCACCTAATTGCCTATACTCCAATACAAAGTTAAAAGTTGAAAGAAAAAAGAAAAAAAGGATGGTTGTCCACAGAGCCCTACGCTGGCTGAATGTCTGTCTGTCCCCCCAAAATGCCAGCGTGGAAGGTATTGTGGAAAACCAGTGGCCAGTATGAAGGTATTTGGAGGTGGGGTCTCTGGGATGTGGTTAACTCAGGAGGGTGGAGCCCTCATGAGTGGGATTAGCACCCTTATAAAAGGGGCTCCAGAGAGCTCCCCTACCCCACCCACCATGTGGGGACACAAGGAAAAGGCTGAAGCCTGGAAGAGGGCCCTCACCTGACCACGCTCCAACTTGACCTCAGCCTCCAGGACTGTGAGCCACAGATGTCTGTTTTTTATGACAACTTGTTACTGTTTAGTCACTAAGTCATGTCCAACTCTTTGTGACCCCACAGACTGCAGCACACCAGGCCTCCCTGTGGCTCACCATCTCCCAAAGTTCACCCAAGTTCACCTAGTCCGTGATATTTTGTTAAAGCAACCCAAGTGTGTCAGTCTCTCAGTCGTGTCCAGCTCTTTGTCACCCCATGGACTGTAGCCCGTCAGGCTCCTCTGTCCATGGAATTCTCTAGGCAAGAAACTAGAGATCCCCTGGAGAAAGGGGATCTTCTTGACCCAGGGATCAAATCTGAGTCTCCTGCACTGCAGGCAGATTCTTTACTGTCTGAGGCACCAGGGAAGCCCAAACAGGCTAAGATAACCCTGGCTAGGAAGTTGTAGGCTGCCCCTGCAAATTTGCACCTCCCTGGCCCAACAAGACATCAGGGCCAGATGCTAAGGCAGCAGATTTCAGTCATGCAGGCCTAGATGCGACATCTCTCCTCAGACAGAAGTGCTGTTTTGAGAGGCTGGGAGACCTTGGGACAACCCCTTCCTTCTCTGGCCCCTGTTCCTCTGTCACTGGAGTGAGGATTAAGAGAGAATGTCCACAGCGCACTTGTCCTTTCTAGAACCACAGTCAACAGCACTGTAACTATTTACAATGGATGTTACCAGTTAAGAGTCAGGCTGCTTGGAAAATTCCTTCAGTTTCCTCTGGGATCCAGGGCACAGACATCAGGAGAATGGGAACTGATCCAGTTCCTTCCCCCAAGACTTAGCCCTTCCACACTGCCCTCCCCTTCACTGCTTGCACCCACAGACTGGATTTCTATCTAGAAAGAATGCTCTCGGCCTCAACCTGACCCTCCCATTCATCTCTGGGGTGGGCACTGAGGATTGCATCTGGACAGAACCGGTGTGCTAAGTGCAGGCAGAGACTAATGCTCTGTTACAATCTTTTCACGTACTTCATTTATCCTAATGGAAAGCTAATCCGATATTTGAAAAGTTAATATTGTAATATGTATCTCAATTAGCTCTGTGCAGCCCTTCTGGAGCAGAGGCTGCAGGCACCACACCGAGGGACAGGACCTGGCGGACATCCTAGGAGGTGAGCCAGGACCAGAAGGAAGCCTGGCTCCAGCACGAAGTGCTGAGGAGAGCTACTCAAGAACTTTCCCACTCAGAAGACCTCTGGGCTTCATTACATTAACTACATGGCCTCAAGGTCCTTCCATCCTTAGAAGAAACGCATTCCTCAGCAAATTATTCTACAGCCAGTACTTCTCAAAATTGCATTTTAATATCAGAAACATTGCAAACAGGGCAGAGAACACAGCACTGCACACTTGGGGTCCATGGTGGGTTCTGGGTGAGTTTCTGGTTTTGCCTTAGGGAGATGGCAAAGGGGGCAGATTGCTTTGGAGGGGGATGGGCATAAAGAATGTTTCTTGCCTTTTCAAATACACATACATATTATTGTTTTTTCTCCCCCCATCATCACTTTAAGCAGAGTCTCATTACTTTAAAAAAAAAAAAAAGCTGGAGCATCCCAACAATAGCCCATAATTACTTTGCAAATGGTTCTGCAGAGTAATTATGTCATTAGTCCAAGTGCCTTCTACATCAAAGATTTCTCTCGCTCCCTGGTGCCATCCATTTGGCCTAAGAAATGAGAAGAAAATCCTGGGGACCTGAGTGACAAGGACCCAAGATGTACTCAAGGGATTTAGAGATGCCGTTCTTAGCACGTCTATTGTCAAACTGACTGCTGCTGCAAATGACACCTCCCCGCAGGAAGGCAAGATACTAAGGCAGAGTTCTCAAGGAAGAGAGATTAGCAACCAGCCTGCAGAGAAAGCATACTCAGACAGCTGCCTCTAAGGATTTCTGGCCGCGCTAGATAGAGAAGGGAATCTCTGAGCCAGTTTTGGCTCTACTCACCAGTTTGGTATGACAGGCTGTGGCCATGTGAAGGTCACCCCTTCTGTAGTTAATATATCCAAGTAGGAAAACTGGCTGCAGTTCCCATAAACCCTGATGACAAAGGAGAAAAAGAAAAAGCACAGACTGCATTTAGTTGAGAACCTACTCCATGTCAGCTGCTGCACTTCACTCCTAGTATCTAATAATACATGCCATATTTATTGCTCCTGTTTTACAGATAAGAAACTGAGGCTCAACAAAATCAATGCCCTTCTCCAGTGTTTCTATCCCAGTTTCCTTAATGATGTGGCGTTTATCCTCAAGGTCATCCCATAGTCCAAAATGGCTGCAGGAGCTCCAGCCATCACATCCATATTTCAGACAGAAAGAAAGAGAATGTAGAGTTGGGGAGAAGGCGAAAGGACCCTTCAAGAAGGTTTTCTGAAGTTCCCACCCAATGACTTCTGCTTCAATCTCATTGGCCACCCCACTGCAAAAGAGATTGAAAAAAAAAAGTTTTCAGCCAAGCAAGAACTACCTTTAATAATATAGAGTTCTGAGGACTTTCCTGGCAGTCCAGTGGTTAACAAGACTCCGTGCTCCCAATGCAGAGTCCTGGGTTCAATCCCTGATCAGGGAACTAGATCCCATATGCCACAACTAAAGATCCCTCATGCCACAGCTAAGATGGGGCACAACCAAACAAATAGATAAATATTTCTTAAAGCTTACAAAAAATTAAAATATAGGGTTCTGTTACTAAGGAAGCAGAAGAGATTGGGACAATGCATAGGTAAGCCACAATCACGTCTCTGTTTGACACACATTATTCCATTTAAACACAATAACTCTGTGAGGTGGATGTTAATACGCCCATTTTGTCAGTGAGGTTCAGAATGTATGATTCCCTTGCCAGGCACAGCACAGACAGCAGATGGGCCTGACCCAGAGCAGTGCCCACTGCCCATCCATGCAGCTCTCTGTCAGAGACCTGAAGACAACCAAGGCAGGGCATCACATGGGACACAGCGGGTCTGTACAGGGAGGGGGCATGAGTGCAGAGTGATGGGGAGGCATCTCACTGTGTTCGCTGGTGTAGGTTCCTGTAGGCAGAGAGGGGAGGATGTGGAGCTGGTGAGATGCATGGAGAAGGGCAAATGAGACAGTGTGCAGTCTACCATCCTGGGAGGCCCACAGGATGGGGTCCAAGAGTCTGCTTCATTGCACTCCCTCCAGCTCTCAGCAGAATCATTAGATCAGGGAATGAATGAAAAACAAATGAATAAATTAAGAAGAAGCTTTGCAGCCTGCCACCTTCTTCAGGTTTCGATTGATTTCAGGAAAAAAAAAAAAAAAACTGTTCTGAAAGAGGCATTCCAGACCCAAATTCTGGATGTCCCAGAGCATAGATCACACATTATGATGAAATGTAGAGAGCTACCCCCCTCTGAATGACCAGTGATGCTTTTTAAAACTTTGGTAGCTACTTACTGCTTCACGATGCAGTACATGAATTTTTACTGTTCTGTAATTATAAATGTATCTGATCAATTAAATAAGAAGATAAATGAAATATATATGTATTTTTAAAAAGACTACAGGCAGATGAATTACAGTGCTGCAAAGTGGCCCTGAAAGACAACTCAAACTCAACAGACAGGAAAAAAAAATTATAGAAGTCCATTCTCAGAAATAAAATAAAACTGAATTAAATAAATAAATCAGATGATGAGTCAATGTGCAGACTTCTAAGGCACGTGCATTATTTGGATTGATTGACTGATTCTGGTTGGCTGCCCTCCCAGATTTGGGTAGACGGTACCAAATCGTCTGGAGAAAAGACACCCTGAGTCTCCCAAAATCCTTTGACCCTTAGTTCCTCTGCCTGCAGATCGAACCTGGATTCGATCCCTGGGTTGGAAAGATCCCCTAGATAAGGAAATGGCAACCCACTCTAGCATTCTTGCTTAGAGAATTCCATGAACTGAGGAGCCTGGAGGGCTACAGTCCATGGGGTCTCAGAGTCAGACATGACTGAGGGACTAACACTTTCACTTTATCCTCCAAATTCAGAAGTCTGGGTTGTAACAAGCATCCCAGTAATCTTTTTCAAATCATAAACCACGCCCCCATGACTCACACACACACATATACATCCCATCGCCCTATGGACAGTGCAGTAAAGACCAGCAATCACAGCCTCATCATCACCTCCTCACCACATCCCCCTGGCAGCCCTTAGAATCTACACTGCTATGCTTAGTCGTTGCAACCCCAGGGACTGTAGCCCGCCAGGCTCCTCTGTCCATGGGGATTCTCCAGGCAAGAATACTGGAGTGGGTTGCCATCCCCTCTGTCTTTACCATCCGAGCCATCAGGGAATCTATACAGTACTGAGCTCTGATTGACCAGAGAACTGACAGCTTCCTAAACCCACACTTTGTCAAGCCCTTGGGCCCTTGACCCTCCTTTCCCCTCTCCAGAACATTCTTCCTACCCACTCCCAAACCCCAACTCAAAACTCCTGAGTCCCTCTCCAGACCTGCTAAGCCCCCAAAGCTTCCCACTTTGGTCAATGGCAAGCCCGTCTACCCACTTGTTCAAGCCTCAAACCTACCAGTCCTGTTTGGCTCCTCCCCTGCCCTCCAGCCCAGCCTCAGCGCATCATCTGGTCCCATCCTGGCGATGCAGCCCAGATCCACGTGTCCTGGACCACACCCACCATCATTCAGCTGGCCTGCACTCGGCACATCCTACCCGATGACCTCAGCTTGATTAGTTCGTTCCCATCTCTGGAAAGCAACATCTTAGAGAAGCCTTTCCCAACCTCTTGTCCCAAAAGAACCTTGTAAAATAAAATTACTTCTTCTTTCTACACAGGAAATAGCACTCAGTGAGGCTGCAACAAATACCTTTGTTTATTCATCTAGCTTCCAGCTCCTTCACTATAAGGTAAACCACACGAGGGCAGGGACCCACTATAGGCAAAGCATCTCTGTCACCCCAGCATCCCCTAACTGCCCCATCATAGACATCCAGTACATAGTCACTGCATGTGAAATAATCTCTTTAAAGTCGTTACAAAAATTAACTTAACCCACACAGGATCTGCGTTACTGCTCCCCCCTTTTTTATTGGAGGATAATTGCTTTACAATGTTGTGTTGATTTCTGCCATACAACAATATGAATCAGCCATAAACATACATATATCTCTTTCCCCTTGAGCCTCCCTCCCACCCCCACATCCCACCACTTTAGGTCATCACAGAGCACCAGGCTGAGCTCCCTGTGTCATTCAGCAACTTCCCGCTAGCTATCCATTTTACACATGGTAAAGTATACACTTCAATGCTACTCTCTCAATTTGTCCCACTTTCTTCCCCTGCTGTGCCTGCATGTTTATCCTCTGCGTCTGTGTCTCTATTCCTGCCCTGCAAATAGGTTCATCAGTACGATTTTTCTGGATTCCATACATATGCGTTAATATACGATATTTTTCTTTCTAATTTACTTTATATAACATGTTCCTTTTATTATAGAGGAAGAAACCAAAATAAGGTGAGTTGCAGCCACAGCACCACGTGTGAAGGACATAGCTGGGATTTGAACCCAGGACAGCCAGAGGCCAGAGCCTAAGCTTCCTTAATCAAATTGCCTCTTCTCAAGGCCCGGACCACGTCACCTGCATTATCCTGGTGCTTAGGACAGTGTCCAGTCTACTTTACAGATGGTATCAGCTAGCTATGGCTGCATAACAAAAATGCCCCACAGGGTATTAGCTTAAAACAATATTTATCATCTCAGTTTCTGCGGCTTAAGAATCCAGGCTGGTTCCTCTGGCTCAGGGCCTCTTAGAAGACTGTGGCCAAGCTGCCAGCTGGGGAGGAATTTGCTTCCAAGCTCACTCCTGTGGTGATTGGCAGAATTCCGTTCCTCAAAGGCTGCTGGGCAGAGGGCCTCAGTCTCTCTCTGGCTGTTGGCCCAGAGGCCCCCTGCAGGCCCCTGTCATGTGGGCCCCACCACGGCACAGCTCACAACGTGGCAGCTGGCTTCCTCAGAGCAAGCGAGAGGACCCAGCGAGGGTGGAAGGGAGGCAGAAATCACAGTCTTTTTGTAACTAGATTAGTCGGGTAGGGTTGCTGTAACAAATACCGCAGACTTGAGAGAGAGGACAGAAGCGAACTGTCTCGCAGTTCTGGAGGCTGGAGGCCAAGTTCAAGGTATCAGCAGGGTTGGTTTCTTCCGAGAGCAAGTAGGGAGGTTCTGCTCCATGCCTCTCCCCAAGCTTCCAGTGTGTGCTGGAGATCTTTGGTATCCCTCAGCTCAGGGAGGCACCAACCCTATTTCTGCTTTCCCCTTGGCAATTTTCCCATGTATGTGTGTCTCTGGGTCCATACTTCCCCTGTTTACAAGGACACCAGTCACACCGAACTAGAGCCCACTTGAATGACCTCATCTTCACTTGACTGCATGTGCAAAAACCCTATTTCCAAAGACAGTCACATTCAGCGGTTTCAGGGGTTAAGACATCAGGGTATCAGACTTCCCTGGTGGCTCAGTGGTAAAGAACCCGCCTACCAGTCCAGGGGACATGGGTTCTCACCCTGGTGCGGGAAGATTCCACATGCCATGGAATCACCTAAGCCCATGTGTCACAACCACTGAGCCCACAATCGTAGAGCCTGTGCTCCTCAACAAGAGAAGTCACCGCAACGAGGAACCCATGAACTGCAATGGAAAGAGTAGCCCCTGCTCACCCGCAACTAGAGAAAGCCCGTGGGCAGCAACACACAGTGCAGCCAAAAATAAATAAATAGACTTGTTTTCAATGATGTCCATGTATCTTTTGGGGGAGGACATGACCCAACCCATCACGGCAACCTCATCATAGACATGACATCCCATCATAGACATGACATCCCATCATTTTACCAGAGCCTCTTTAGTAGAAGTCTCCAGGTCCATCTCAAACCCAACGGGAGGGAATTATACATGAGCCCAGATGTCAGCAACCCACTCCAGTACTCTTGCCTGGAGAATCCCCATGGACAGGAGCCTGGCGAGCTACAGTCCCTGGGGTCTCAAGGAACTGGACATGACTGAGCGAGTAAGCACAGCACGGCACAGCCATCATTAGATCCATTTCGGAAGCTCTCTTCCCTCCATGTATCCATAAATATCCCTCAAATGAGTAATCCAGCATCTATCATACTTCTAATATCATTGTTTATACATTTATTTCTCTCCCGGCCCCAAGCTTGGGGCTTCCTGGAAGCAGGGATTGAGTCAGATTCATCACTAGGACATTCCTGGCACCCAAAACTGTACCTGCTACATGATGAGATAGGCGCCCAGTCAATATTTATTGAATAACTGAATAAATAAGTGAATGAATGAGAAACAGATAATGTTTCTCTCTGTCCAAGGGAGCAATTACTTCTAAACTCTGTAACAGGAGAGCATTACAATAGGCCATTGCCTTTCTGTGTCAGGGATTAAATAGATTCTTCTCCAGCCAGCTGAATCTTAACTATTGATCAGAAAACTAAACACTTGTTTATTTAAGGAGGAACTGGCAGCATCGCCTGCATACAAAGAATTCGCGAGAGGAGTCAGATGGCTGATGAGTCATTTTCCCCGCCGTTAATAAGACCCACGAGGTACATCTGTTTCAATCACTTTGATCAGAACTAAAAACAACCTCAGACATGCTGCCTAATGCGGCATCTACCTGTCAGGTGTGCTGGGAGTGATTATATCGTCTCTTCTCATCCCCGGAAGCTATTAATGAGAGGGAACATGACCGGCAGCCTTAGATGCGGCTTCTGGGAGGGATGGGGAAAGAAGCGGATCAAAGCAAACAGACCTCAGAAAGAAGCTGGAGGGTGGAGAGCAAAGAGCCCACATGGAGCTCTTGACCAGCAAGAGAAATGAGGGTCAAAGCCAGAGCCTTCACTAGAGCCTGGTCCAAAAAACAGGTCAGGTTCTCAGAACAGGAAATCAGGCAATCAGAGCTGCTCTTGACACTTACGGGAAATAGTCAGATCAGTTCTAGAGAGCCGGGACGTCTCCGGTGGTCCAGTGGCTAAGACTCCATGCTCTCAATGCAGGGGACCCGGGTTTGATCCCTGGTCAGGGAACTAGATTCCCACATGCCACACCTAAAGATTTTGTGTGCTGCAACTGAAAAAAAAGATCCCACATGCCACAAGTAAGACCTGGTGCAGTTTAAAAAAAAGAGTCTTAAAAAAATTCCAGGGAGTCGATTTGTCAAAATAAAACACGCATCAC
>SJYF01000598.1:3142398-3163642 GCA_006410515.1 Procapra przewalskii | reverse complement strand
CGTCAGGGAAGCTAGAGGAGATAGCCACTGGTGGCTGGTCAAGAGCACGCACGTTAGCGTTAGATCTGACAGCCCTGAATCTGCGTCCCATCTCTGGCTCTTTATAAGTCAGGTGGACTTGGGCAAGTTACTTATCTCTCCAACCTGTAGTTTCTTCATCTAAAGAATGAATATGATAACAGTACCCACTTCAAAGAGTGACTTAAGTGCAAAGCACTTAGCTCAGGGCCTGGCACAGAGTGAGTCCTCAGCAAATGTGGGTTATTTCAGCTAAACTGGTTCTTTCCAAGAGGTCAATGCTCCATTTTCCTTGAAGGGAAAATTATGAATAAGCTAATTACACCTTTTTTCTTTCTTTTACTTTTTAACCACTCAGGGGCATTTGAGCTGCCATGATATTCATGTTCGGAGGCCAGTGGGTCATTTAAATGAGTCTCTAAAGACTCACCTAGAGAGAGACTGGAGTTGTCAGCTGTTGCCTCTTCCTTAACATAAAGAGCAGAGACAGAGCTTTAGAAGGGCTTTGAGTATGTCCCGGGAGAAGTGTCAAGATCAAGCACCTGTGTTCTTAGGGACAGTGGACTGGGCTACTTTTCCGTTTAGGAAGCAGAGAGGGAAAACTAGAGGGCAGAATATCAGAGAATCAGAGAACCCTGCCCCTGACCTCTCTGGATGAAATCTTTCTAACAGAGGATGGAAGATTTCCTTCATAATGAGCATTGATTCTCAAATGCAAATCCACTGGGGACAGAAGGCACACGAACCTCAGTTCTCTTTAAAGTATGGATGACTGGCATCGGGGTCTGTCTGAAACGCAGGGTTTCAGCACACCGAGTTCTTGGCACAAATCAGTGGAGGAAGTGAGAAACCTTAAGTGCAGAAAGAGGAGGTCATTGCCTAATGACATTCACAATTTTCCAACTTTCAAAATTTTGCACATTCACAATTTGGCTGGAAGTCAGTCTTGCATGTTGGTCCAATAACAATTCCTGAATAAGATGTTCTGTCCCTGTAGGGTTTTCCAGACCTGAAACTCACCCCTTTCTCTCCACCCAGAGATCACTAGCCACTGGGAGCCAGAACAGCTGCTGGACTTGTGCTGAGAATGTGCCCAGGCACCTGGAAAAGAGGGCACAATGGAACCTCCCACCTCAAGACCATCACAGAAAGGCTCATCCACAGATGCGCTGTGGCCTGAAGACCCCACAGCCAATTTTTCCCATGGTCAGCTGAGTGATGAGGTCCACTGAGGCCAGCCAGCACCAACAGGCACGTAGGGCCAGAGGAGAAAGCACTTGCCGAGAACTTGCGGGCCAATAAACATCGGCCAGTGGATTCTAGGCCCATGAGACAAGCCTCTCTCCTCCCACGGAAAGGAGTAAAAACACAGGAAAAGCAGAAATTCTCTCTCTCTCTCTTAATCAGGAATGTGGGTGTGTGTGCACACACACACATATACACACATTTAAACACAACCTCATTTGATCTTCTCAACAGGCCTGTGAAACCGTCTGGGCAAATATTATTATCTCAATTAATAGATGATCAAACTGAGCTGCAGCAAGTTTAAACAACCTGGCCCAACTCAACCCCACCAATAAACTCGGCCCTGGGCTCTGGGGCCATCCACTCTCTGCCTCTCTGCACAATTGCCCTAAATAACTCCCAGATGCTCACAGGAAGGATCAAGAGTCCACCTTTCCCCTTCAACAGCAGCGAGGAGGTTTTAAATTTTTATGTTTTGAAAGCGCCAGAGAGGGTTTTCAATAGTTCCTGCCTCTGTAAGCCTCCTTTTCTGGATGAAAAAGAATCCGGTTGGCGAGCCTGCCCTGCAGATGGCCACAGCCAAATGCCTGACAGCTTCGGTCCTGCATTTGATTGCAAGCGATGAAGAAAAACAAAGGAATTCTTAAACCGTGGCGAGGCCTGCCTGGCTTCGGCACGTCCTTTTGTGCTGATCTTTAAGATGTGTGCGAGGCCGCCTTTCAATAATTTTTAGTGCATTATTCTCGCAAATCTTTGAAGTTTCTCTGATGGAGAAAACATTTTCTTAAGTTATTGGCTTTTCCACAAAAGCAAAATATGGGAGCCTTATGATCTTAGCTCTCGCAGCTCATAAAGACTTGTGCAGAAGCGGTAGCCAGGCCAGTAAGGCCTTTTTCCTATTTTCCAGGAGAAATTTTAAAAAGCCCCTAGCCATGTGACCCAGCTACCACGGCCCCATTGTCAGGGGGAGACAGAAACACTGGCTGTCTACTGGAGCCTCCAGGCTTCTCTTGGAGATAAGAAAGAGGCTGAGGATGAAGTCTAGATTCATCAGAGAATCAGGACAAAACACAGAATTCCTCTTAACATGTCCCCCTAACCTCTGCTTTCCTTGAAATACTGCCTTGCCCTCAATTACACCAACAACCTTTTCAAATACCATTTCTGACCCCACGATCCCTTTTCATGAAACTTCCGAGGCTCTCTGTGGACCTCTGTGTCAACACAAAACCCTCTGACCCCAAGCCCGAGCATCTGGTTGCTTGTCACCCACAGCGGCACCTGAGAAGGTCCCTTTTCACTTGGCCCCTGCCCGTTTGCCTAAGCAGCCTCAGTCCTCTGTCATCTGCCCTGTTACTGAATCCCCAGCCCACCCAGCCTCTGGGCCTTCGAGGGTTTCCTCCTCCGCTGTGTTTATCCGAATGATGCCATTGGCCCGTGAGTCAGGCAGACCCAAGTTCAAATCCTCTACCACTTAAAGACAGGTCACATCTTCTGGTCAAGACTATGAGGATTAAAACAAGGGAGATGGACTTCCCTGGTGGATCAATTGTTGTGAATCCACCTGCCAACACAGGGGACACAAGTTTGACCCCTGGTCTGGGAGGACTCCACATGCTACCGAGGAAATAAGCCCATGTGTCACAACTGCTGAGCCTTCAGGCCCTAGAGCCCGTGCTGTGCAGCAAAAGAAGTCACTGCAATAATAAGCCCATGCACTGCAACTAGAGAGTAGCCCCCACTCGCCACAACTAGGGAAAGCCCACGCACCAACACAGCTCCCCCCTCAAAAAAGGCAACCACACCTGGCCCAGAAGAAGCTCTTTACCATATCTGGGTGAAGACACCAAAACACTTCCATCCACTCATGTGGAGAGAGGCGTGGAAGTATTATATGACATTTGTCAGCTCTTCTCTGCAGTGAAGATGCTTCCATGCATAGAATGTGTGTGATTTTAAGCTTCACAAGCAACGCTTTCCTCCAAGCAGCCTGTCCTAACTCACCTGCCATTTGTCTACACCGTCTTCCTTTCTTCCTAATAAGTCTGCCAACTTGAAGGTTGGTCTCGCTTGCTAAGCAGTCCTTCCTTCGCTAAGTCTTCACTCCTTTGCTTTGCAGCCCCAACACGTGCTAGTAATCCCTGCCCTACAACAGGACAGCTTGGCACCAGCATGCACAGGACTGAGGCCATGCAGATCAAGAAGAGAAAGATGAATATCAGGGTGGAGGGGGCCTTCAGGCAGGCCCCAAGTTCAGGACCCACATCACAGAGCCTGGAGCAGCCAGTGATGGAGCAGCCCAAGAGCTATGATCCAAAAGATCGTCATGAAATCTAGCTTATCACTGGTGGGAACAGGCCTCTGGCATATGGGTAGGGCCCATGGATAATCTCCACCTGGGAAAATGAATGAATGGGGACTTTCCTGGTAGTCCAGTGGCTAAGACTCCAAACTCACATTGCAGGGGGCCCAGGTTCGATTCCTGGTCAGGGAACTAGATCCCACAGGCCACAACTAAGAGTGCACATGTTGTAACAAAGATGGAAGATCCTGCATGCTGCCACCTAGCCCTAGTGCAGCCAAATAAGTAAATAAAGATTTTAAAAAAATAATAAATGAATGAACAAAGAAATGGACTGCCAAAGTCCAGAGCAGAGTAGCCACTTCTTACTTCTGAACAATCCAGAGATATGTCCAACCAACAAGATATTACTCAGGTATCTGGGAATATAAAACCAAGTTCCTTCAATGACCTTGTCCCTAAGAATGTATGGCTGGAGGTGGTCTCACAGGGGATAATGGGGTCTAGAGAGGGCTGCCGGGTGAAAAGAAGAGCCACGAAAGGCACCTAGAGAAGAAACCAAGAGGCCAGGCGGTTAAGACACACACTCCTCACCACCAGAAGCCAGCAGTCCTTGCGATCAGCTCCACTGTGTATGGGGATCTCAGATTCCATGGATGAGGCAGGTGCTGGCACACAGGATGTATAATACAGATGGGAGGTTAAACAGGGAGCTGATGTTCAAAAATCACTCAGAATTAGAATAACACATGGAGCAGCCTAATTCCAGGACTCTCCATCAGCAGAGCAGGTACCTTCGATATACTGTGTTGACCACTTTAACAGACGGCAGTAGTGGCAGGATTTTTTATTTTAATGCTTTTTTCTGGCAACAGAATATATCCTACTTTCAAACACAGACACTGATAAGACTGATCCCATCTCCATGTAGCTATGAGTCCTCAGGTCGGTATAATTAGAGTATTGAATCCCCCTCACTGCAGTGATTGGTCAGTGAAGGGTCACATGGCCAGAGCTGAACCAATAGGAGTCATCCCTGAGACTCTGGCTGGAGTTGGGGTTAGGCGAGCAGAAGGCAGTACTTTCTTTTCACCGGGATTCAATTCCGCAGCTTTAAGGACAACATGGATCTACAGTTGCTGGAGGCTGTCCTTGCAAACAATGGGAAGAGCCTGCCTGAGAATAAAATCTGCCCAAGAGAGAAAGAACCCAAGAGGAAATGAAAAAGAGACTCTCAGTGATTAATGGGTTAAAACCTTAGGTCCAACTGTACCTGAAGATCATATTCATCTCCCTTGAACACATCTTCCCCGGGACACAAGCCAGTAACTCTCCTTTTTCTTTTAATTCAGGTTTCTATTACTTGTAACTAAAATCATTCTGACTTATACACCTGGCTCCTTGGCTCAGGGCCAGGCTGATTCATTCTTCACGCGTCTTGTCTTTATTCCTGGATGCTAAGCAAGATTGAGGCAGGCAAAAGCCAGCAGGGGAGCTCATGGCACCTCTTAGTTACACCCACTTGGCACAATGGAAACAGTACCAGAAACTTGGCATCAGGCAGACTGTATTCAAATCTCCATCCCTCCATTTACCAGCTGCATGACCCAGGTTAGTTATCTAATCATGCTAAGGCTTCGTTTTTTCATCTTAAAAAATGGTAACAATAACGTCTACCTCATAGGCTTTTTGTGAAGTTTTAATGAGATCAGGAATATAAAGGACTTGATCCCATGTCTGGCTCACTGCGGGAGTTTGATAAACAGCAGCAATTTCATGTCACCGTGGTGTATCTGTCCTTGCATGTTCAGCACTGGGAGCAAGAATGGATTAGATTATTGAAATACATAAGTAAGGTCCTCATAATAGCATTGCCCCCAATGGTTTCAACCTTCCCCCATGTCTTTCTTTTTCCTCTCTTTTTTTAACCAGAGCTGCTAAATACCAACCAAATCTCCCAGCGGGATATGAAAGAAGGAGAAAAATACACAGCTGTAGCCTCTGAGTGGTGACATTCTGGACCCAGGGATGGCCTCTCGAGCTGTACTGCCTAGAGAACGGAGCCTGTGGGTCCCCGTGTCATTCCAGTCTGTGTTCTGGCCACTTTCCTCCTCCAGCTCAGGCTCGGGGCACACGGATCAGAGGCTCCCACTCCGGGTGGGTAGAAACCTGGGTTCTCTGCTGGGTGTCACAAGGCCGTTTCCCCAGCCAACAGTGCTTGGTTAAACCTCAGTTTTTCCATCTGTGAACTGGAAATGCAGATCATATGATCTCTGAAGTCCCTCCCAGGTAGAAGCCTTTGAATTTGGAGAAGCTAGCCTTCACTACGGATCCCTCTGTTTCAAAATAATGCTCCTGCCTAAACCTCCCATGAGGTTACCCTCAGTAGCTGCAGTTCCCAGATTCTGGAGCTTGGACTCAATAGTTGCAACTCAAGGGCTTAGATGCCCCTCAGCATGTGGTATCTTCCCAGACCAGGGATTGAACCTGAGTCTTCTGCACTGGCAGGCAGATTCTTAAGCACTGGACCATCAGGGAAGCCCTGGCATACAGTTTTTATTCCTGCTGCAGGAACCGCCCAGAGGAGCCCAGGGATGGGAGAGTAGCAGGTGGCATGGTTCTCAGAGTGCTGTCCCCAGGCCCATGGTATCAGCATTATCTGGGGACCCATTAGAGATACAAATCCTGAGCCCCTAACCCAGACCAAGGGCAGGGGTGGGGGCAGCAATTTGTGTTTTGACAAGCCTTCTAGAGAACTCTGATACACACTACAGAACATTCTAGAGTTGTACCGTCCAACATGAGAGCCACTAGTTATATGCACCTATTTCAAATTAAATTGGTCAAAGCTAAATAAAACTTGAAAGTCAAATCCCCCACTCACACATATTAAGATCTTGACAGCCCTGTAACTAGTGGATACCATATTGGACAGGGCAAAAATAAAGCATCTCCATCACTGCAGGAAGTTCCATCGGATTATGCTTCCCCAAGTGATGACCAGCAGCACTGGCCTTGCTGGAAGCAGGTTAGATGCAGATGCTCTCACCCTATCCCAGATCTGCTGGTTCAGAACCTGCATCTTCCCAAGTTCCCTGTGTAATTGGAAAGCACCTTAGAATCTGAGAAGCACTGGGTTGAACCATCCAGAACAGAACTGGGTGACTGATGAACCCTGCCAAGAAGAACAGCACAGAACCCACCAGTGTTAGGACAGGGTAATATTTACAGCCTCCGTGAACCCAGCACGGCCGTGACTGCACACCCCAACAACACAATGGCTTCCTAACAACTCAGTTGCAATTGACATGCCACAGGCATCATGGCCTCCATACATGACAACCACGTACCGTTACTCTACAAACAAGGTCCTGGCTAGATACAGCACACCATCACAGTTGCCAGATGTTACAATATTGCCCTCCACATCAGAGTATCCAACTGTCAGCTCCCCAATAACTGGGGTTCCAAGTTGGACTTGGGAAGCAGGGAGGGGGCTCCTCCAGAAAACTAGGAGAGGCAGAGACCTTTCAGGACTTACGGCCACAAAGTCTCAGTGGCTTTGGGGTTTGCCAAGTCTGTCTGCAGTGTCTGATTCCCAGTGATCCTAAAATTCACCTTCAGTGTCAGGCTTCCCATGTTGCCATGGAAAGGCTCCTTATCAACAACCCCCAAGCCCAGACTGAGGCTTCACTACTCTTCTCAGAGAAAGGAGCCCACCAGCTTGTCCTCCAGGCTCACTGAGGGTCTGTGGCCCTCCTATCAGGAAGAGCTGTTCATCCCCAAATTCAGCCCTGTTGAGAACTTCCACTGACAAGACCATCTCAAGGTTGCTTCCCACAAGATTACTAATTGGTCTAAGGGAGATTCCTGAAAGGGGTGTCAACAGCCAGGATGAACGGAGAACAATTATGTCTTCATAGCAGTGTTGAGGTTTGCTGGATTTTTCCTGCTTCCATGGCCTCTTGACTGCACCCTCAAATATGGCCCATTGTGAAAATCACATCAACTAATGTTTGCATTAGAGTTGTGATGTCACAAGCCATCTGCTGGCAGCTTTGCAGGGCTGTGTGGGTAGCAACTTTTAAGGAGTCCCACCACTGGCTAATGTTCGGGGCCACTAGTCTCAGACCAGAAACCCCAAAACTGCAAGCTTCACTTTCACCCACTAGACCCCAGACAAGTCAAAATCCCTGCATTTCCACTTTGCTGACCTGTGAACAAAACCAAAGGCTTCTCCCAGCCTCGAGTGACCTTGAACCAAGTCCACGTCCCTTCTTCAGCTCCTGCCTGGCCATTAAAGCTGACATCAGGAAAGATGCTCTGGGGGCCCAGAGCGCAGGGTCCAAGGGCCAGCTCATCTTGTTAGGCTTCAGTCTTCTTTAAAAAGAGGAAAGAAGGGCTTCCCTGGTGGCTCAGTGGTGAAGAATCTGCCTGCTAATACAGGAAACATAGGTTCAAGCCCTGATCCAGGAAGATTCCCACATGCCACAGAACTACTGAGCCTGTGCTTGGAGCCCAGGAGCTAAAACTACTGAGCCCACGTGCTGCAACTACCGAAGCCCGTGCACCCTAGAGCCAGTGTCCATAAGGAGAAAGGCCACCGCAATGGGAAGAAGCTTGTGCACCGCAAGGAGAGAGCAGAACCCCTCTCTGCAACTAGAGACACGTCTGCACAGCAACGAAGACCCTGCACAGTCAAATATAAACAGGATAATAAACTTACTTAAATAAATCTTTTTTAAGGATGGAAAGAAATGGAAATTTTTTGGAAAAATTAGATGGAAAAAATTGCTAAAAGCTAGAAAAAAATTAAAAATGAAAAAGGGAGGAGGGCAGAAGAATGTTCCATTGCTCTGGTTGTGTAATGAATCAGCCCAAAACATTGCAGCGTGGCACACCCACTTGTTATGTTCACGGATTCTCTGGGTCAGGAATTAGGACAGAGCACCACAGGACACCTCATCTCTGCCCCAATATGCACGAGGCCTCAACTGGGAGATTCAAACAGCTGGAACTTGATCCGCTGAGGTGCCTCTCTCCTCCAGCCTCTCTCTCTCTGCCTCTCTGAGGTCTGCGCTGTTCTGCGTGGAGGTCCCAGGGTAAATGGATTTCTTCCACGTTGGCTCAGAGTTTCCCAAGACACTTCTTGCTTGGTGATGTGGCGGGAACCCTCCCCCTCCACACACTGGGGTTGTAGGCAGAATCCCTTTGAATTGTTGCAGCCATCTTTGTAAAACACACTAATATCTCCCTTGAAGAGGTGACGCCAGGATTAAATGCCTTAAAGGCTGTGGAGATCGCGGTGGGGAAAGTGCCCCCAAGTGTGCCCATGCATCCCACAAATGTTGGCCAAGCACCTGCCTTGTCCTAGACACCAGGGGATGCTCTCAAATCCCCTTTGTCCAGCTGGGAGGCAGGGCACATTCCTCAATGGTTCTTATTGAAGGGTGAATGTGATCAAGTGTTAGAAAGGAAGCAGAAATAAGGAGCTAGGGGAAGCAGGAGGGAGCAAGGGATGGACAGATGGATGGACAGGCAGGTGACAGACACAGATAACACGAGCAAAATCCCCTTGCAAAACCGCCACGGGCTGATACTTTGGTGGCAGCAGTAATGGTGGCAAAAATCCGAGAGAGGCTGGAGATGCCTGCAGTCACTCTCCTTTCTGGGCTTAGCTCTCTTGCAGTATCCCTTCCTCATTCCGTTCCGGCCCCTCTCCGGCCCCTGCCTTCCTCCAGGCCTGGCCTCGGTGGTCAAGATCCCCACGTCTGCCTCCAGCCCAGGTTTCCCCACCATTTGGGGGTTAACATTTTCTGATGTTCCCCGCAGGGTTTGAAAGCACAGCTGTTGTTGCCATTTGGAAATTGTGGTGGGTTTTGTTGTTGTTTTTTTTTCATATTGTTCAGCTCTCTCTTGGAAACAACCACACTGCCATCCTCTGGCCAAAGTCTGGATTCCACTTGCAGCAGGCTTCCCTTTTATGGTTGGAGGATGGCTTTCACAGCACTCCTGGGCTCTATCTGAAGGACACCCCTGCTTCCTGGGGGCTTCCCAGGTGGCGCTAGCGGTACGTCTGCCAATGCAGGAGACAGGAGACGCAGATTCGATCCCTGGGTCAAGAAGGCCCCCTGGAGAAGGAAAAGAAAAGCCACTCCAGTACTCCTGCCTGAAAAATCCCGTGGACAGAGGAGCCCAGCAATCTACAGTTGATGAGGTTGCAAAGAGTCACATACGACTGAGCAACTGAGCAAGCACGGAGTTCTGCAAGGAGGATTCTGGAAATGGAGAGCAAGTCACCAGGAAAATTGGGTGACTCAAAGCAAAACAAGGAAAATGAATTCCTGGGTAAGGGAATTAAACTCTGAGGCCACCCTTTGGGTCAGGAGGAAACATCCCTGCGGGTAAAAGTGATGTGGGCTGGACTTTCTCTCCCGAGACCTGGTTCACTGGCATAGGAGCCATGTTTGGGAGGGTGCCAGGTCATGTAACCAGGGCTCCAGATTGGAAGCCAACAGTCTGCACTCAAGCTTCCTGCTGGGGAAAAAATTAAGAGGCTGACAGCTGTTTACCTATATAAGTCACATATGTTTGTGTCTGGTGTTTTCTCAACAAGTGAAAGTTATTGTGTTAGAATATGAGAGTAATGAGTTTCTCGATTCATTTATTCATTTTTCTAGATTCACTCATTTGCTCATTCAATGCACCTTTTATAGTGTCAGGCGCTGACCTAGGTGCTAAGAATAGAAAATCCACAAAAATTCCTGCCTTCCAGGAGTCTGCTTTCATACAAAAAGACAGACAAATAATATATGTAAATAAAATGCATAGTGTGTTAGAAGATGCTGAAGAAGATGACAACAACTGTGTAAAGAACCTGCCTGCAATGCAGGAGACTCGGGTTTGATCCCTGGGTTGGGAAGATCCCCTGGAGAAGAAACGGCAACGCACTCCAGTATTTTTGCCTGGGAAATCCCATGGACAGAGGAGCATGGCGGGCTACAGTCCACGGGGTCGCAAAGAGTTGGCCACAACTTAGTGACTACACAACAACAAAGAGATAAATAAAATACGTAAATAAAATGCATAGTGTATTGGGAGATGACAACAACCGTGAACGGTGATAAGGAGTGGGGGGGCGGGGGATGCCATTGCCTAAAGGGGTTCCAGGAAGGCCTGAAGGTGATACAGAGGAAAGACCTAAAGATGGAGAGGAAATAAACCACTGGCTTCTGGAGGAAGGGGATTCCAGGCAGAGGGAACAGCAAACACTAAAGCCTTGCAACAAGAGTATGCTTGCCATGTTTAAGGGCGTTAAGGAGTCGATATGGCAGGAAGAAAGCAAGTGAAGAGAAGCAGAGATGGGGAAGAAATAGCGGGGAAGGGAGGGTCACAGGGCCCGAATTCTATAGCAACCTGAAGGCCATTGTGCAGCCCTTAGCTTTCGCTTTGATGAAAGGAGGGGTCCTTGCAGGGCTTGAGGATGTGACCTCTGAGCCCATTCTGGCTGCTACTGAGGATGAAAGGAAGGGGAACAATTGTAGGAAGAGATGGAGTAGTTGGGAGACTACTGCGATGATCTGAGCAAAGCGGAACGTGGACTGGAACAAGGCGGCAGCAGCAGAGGCATGGGAAGTGGCCAGATTCTGGGTACACAGGGGTGGCCAGGCCACACTGAGAGTAGACGCCGTATGAAAAGAGAAAGAGCAGCCAGCAGGACTCCAAGGTCTTCAGACTATGTTGCACATCTCCAAGGAGCATCATTCATCCAGAGATGCTGGACCTAAATGGTTAAGGACCTGAAAAACAAGTGCACATCATCCACTACTCTCGGGGGGAACTGGTTGGCCTCTTCTTCAGTGGAATTTATTTTCCTGGCCTGTCTCTTCTATATGTTTGCAGTGTTTTGGCACTATAGGCTTCTAAGAATAAGATCACGAAAGACAGTGCCCTGAGACCCTCATCAGACAAACGGGAAACTAGTTTGGGGGCGGAGCTGAGTTTCCCCACATCAGGGATTTTGACTCAGTGCCGAGTGGCTGGGGGGGTCCCATACCCGGGATTATCTAAATCCTGTATGAGCTGCCCATCGCTTTTAAGCAAACTCATCTGTATACATCTCACCATCTTGTCTCTTGTCCCTGCCATCTTTGCCTGGGAGAGAAGCAGTATGATAGAGAAGAACAACAATTGCCAGGCTGTAATCTACAGTTAACACCTACACAGAGAGGCCACTGGTCAAGAGTATTGAAAAATCACTTCCCTTTTCCTGTCTCCTTCTATCTCCAGCTGCCTAGAGCCAGAGGTCCCCTGCATTTAAATCTCCAACGTATCTATGGTGCAGCTCATGAAACGGAATTTTTTAACAGCAATCATATTTATTCACATTTCACGTACCTTCTGCATTTTGGATGACATACATTCCCCCAAAGAACTCTCTCCACATATTCTAAGCACATTGGAAACCCCCGTTTGTATGCTCGCTGGTTTTCTGAATATCAGAGTGTCCTCCTCTTCTCCAGGGCTGCTGCTAATACATCAAATAATTTAATGCTGTTTTTAATAAATGGAAAGATCAGAGTGCAATTCAAATGCTTGGTATTGGGCATTTATTTGATGGAGATACCATTTTCCACAGCAAGATACATTTCTCTTTCCTCGGGTTATTATTAAAAACAGAAATTGAGCCATGCATTGATGGAATCAGGCTGCAGCACATACACATTATGGATCCTGAGAACAAAAGAAACGGTGCAGACTCTCAAAGCCTGAGTGTGGCCTGGCCTCCTCGAACATGAAGTCTCAGGCAAGTCTCAAGCAGGTCCCAGACCAGCGCCAGCTACATCACCTGGGAACTTGTGGGAAATGAACATTCTCAAACCCTCTCCGTACCTCCTGACTCAGAAACACTGGGATTTACAGTTTCACCAGCCCTCCAGGTGATTCTGATGAACGTTTAAGTTGGAGAACCAAAGAGTCCTAGAGATTGGGACTCTTTAAAGAGTGGCTGTAAATTATTGCTTAAAGAAAGCATATAGAATTGATTTTTTTTTTTAATATATACTCACAGTCTCTGAAGAGAAGCAAAGCCCCCAAGCAAGGTGATAGCAGGAAAATTCTAACCATATTGTGCTTTGGGAGGGTTATTCATCTAACAATATGGATGAATGGACGTCCTGGTGGCCCAGCGGGTAACACTTTGAGTTCAATCCCTGGTCAGGGTACCAGATCCCACACGCTACAACAAAGGTTGAAGATCCCCCGTGCAGCAACTAAGACCCAGAGCAGCCAAATAAAGAAATATTTTTTTTAAATATAAAAACATGGAGGAAGGTCCCACACTTTGCCAGGAAGTGGGAATTTGGGGCAGAATGAGTAGCGGTCCCCCCTGCAAGGGCATCCACTTTCGTGAGAGAACAAGAGCATCCCAAGGATAGTTAGAAGTCATAAGTGCTCAGAGATGGGGGCAGAACCATGGAGCCAGCAGAGAGGGAGGCCTGGCTCTGGCTAGGACTACACAAGAAGTATGTACAGGGGAGAAAACCCTTGAACTCAGCCTTGAAAGAGCAGGAGTTGTCGAGGAAAAAGTGAGAATTACCTGTTAAGCAAGGAAAACTGAGAAGGGGGAAAAGGACCTGATGGCCCCAGGGAGCACGGAGAAGTATGTGGTAGGTTCAGTTGCTTTAAAATGACCCTCCAGGCCCAGCAAAGGGTGTCATTTTATGTGGAAGAGGGGTTTCAGGGTGTACCGAATCAGTCCCTGGAACGAGGGCTCAGACCAGCTATAATCCTACTGTCTTCTGCCCAGGAAGGAATTTAAAAGAGTTGCTTCCTCATCAGATACTTGCATTCGCTTTTATAATATTCCTGCTAGTCCTCTGCCACCTGCAGGCTCACCCCAAGCACTTCTGATTTCAGAAGGGCAGACGCATGCTGAGCAGGACCACTCACAGGAGACAGGAGTGCTCTCACAAGGGAAAGAAGGAAAAGCCAAGACCACGCAGTCAGCATGCTATACCGGTCTGGAAGTCTTCCTTGAATACCCACTCGGTGGCCAGCCAGCCCCACCATCAGCTCCACTGCTCAGCTTTGAGTCCATTATGTAACCTCTCTTTAGCTCAGTTTCTTCATGTGTAAAATGGGCATAACAATAATCTCTAATTTGTAGGGATTCTTAGGGGGATTAAATCATATTTTAATATATATAAAGTACATAAGACGGTGCCTGAAAATAGTAAATGTTCTACATGTGTTAGCTATTATCATCATCACCATCATCACCACCACAGAAGCAGCAGCATCACCATCATTACCATCACCTCCACGTCACCATCATCAGCACCATGACCATCAGCATCAGCATCATCATCACCATCATCACCACCACAGCAGCAGCACCATCATTATTATCACCACACCATCTCCATCATCACCATCCCCATCACGAGCACCAGCATCATCAGCAGTGCTATCATCACCATCAAGTCGGCTCAATACCAGAGCCTGATGAGGGGGCCAGGAACACCAGGCTAACAGTATGACAACAGCTGATCACACTAAACGGATAAATATAACGGAATATATTTCCTTCACCTCAATCCAATCCCACTCCTCACTGGCAGCTTGACTGCCGTCTGTAACAGCTCTCCAAAGCAACTGCTAATCCATGTCTGAATTCCTCCCCTAGTGGAGAACTGACTGCCTTCCCAGGAAGTTCATCCAGTTGCCAGACCCAACAACTTGACTCTAGGGCTTTAATATTTCTGTGGTTCTAAGAACATCCATGCTATATCACTGTGGAATAACTTTTATTAGTTATAATAAAACTAGAAAACAGGCCATTATTTGTCCCACCTCGATCCTTTTTTATGCCAGGGCAAACTTTTTGATACTCTTCCCATTAAGAGGTGAAGCCTAATTCCAACCACCCCCCTTTGGATTTGGGCTGGGCTTAATAACTGGCTTGATCAGTAAAATATAGCAGAAGTGACTTCCACCCAGGTCTCTTGAACCCAGCCATCACCTTGTGAGAAAGCCCAAGCGACCACCTGGAAATGCCCCAGTGGAGGAGAACTGAGGCCCCTGACCAACAGCACAAGCTGAACTCTAGCTGGCAGCCAGCGCCAGCTTCCCAGCCATGTGAGGGCTCCATCTTGGAAGTGAATCTTTAGCTGCCCCATGCAGTCCATCCATGCAGCTGATGCCACATGAAACAGACAAGCCCATCTCTACCAAGTCCCAATCAAATTTCAAATTCATGAGCCAAATGAATAATCATCATTGTTCACAGGTTCTAAATCCAGAGATGATCAGTTAAACTGCAATAAACAGCTGAAACATCCTGAAAGAACTGAAATATCTTATCCTTCATATCTGAGAACCACCCTTAAACTCCCTTCCAAATAAGCTTATAAGGGAGCCACTTCCAGTTGATCTGAGTCGATGCTGGGAATTAAACACTATAATCTGAGAATTGGTTAAAAGACTCTTTCTTACAACAAGGCACAGTCTTGCCTTCCTTAACTTCATTCATCCATTCAACAAACACCTATAGTACCTTCCACCACCCACCAGGAACTATGCTCAAGACTACGGAAGAGAAAAACGAACCAGTCATTGTCTCAAGGACTTCATGCCAGTGGAGAAGGAGAAGATCTGAACCCTCCCAAACAAGGCAATGTGTCAGATGAGAAAAGACGTATCATTCAGTTCTAAGAAAACTCAGAGAAGAAAGAAATATGTTCTGCCTGGTGGGGGATGATGGCGAGCTGACTCCAGAGGGGTGAAAAGGATTTCCCACAGGGAGAAACGAAGGATAATGAGGTAGATAGAAGGCCCATGAAAGGACCAGGCACTTTGAGGGTCAGTTAGGAGGCTGACATGATGGGAGCAGCAAAAGGCGTGGAGCGGAACAATGAGGCTGTGAAAATAGGCTGGAGTTAGATCAAGAAAGATTTTGTAAAAGAAGAGTTTGGGGTTTTCCTTGAACACCAGGAAAAGCTAGAGAGAGGTTTTTGGCAAAGGCATACAGAAGCAGACTTGCATTTCTGGGTTTCCCATGTGACTCCGTGGTAGAGCATCCGTCTGCCAAGCAGGAGACACAGGTTCAGTCTCTGAGTTGGGAAGATCCCCTGGAGAAGAAAATGGCAACCCATTCCTAGTATTCATGCCAGGAAAATCCCATGGACAGATAAGCCCATAGAATCACAAAGAGTCAGACACAACTTAGCAACTAAACAAGAACGGTCTGGCTGTAGGGACAGGAGCATATTGAAAGAGGGCAAACTGGGAGCCTTTCCAGGAGCCTGGTCAGGAAATGAGGGGATCCTGAAATAGGGCAGTGGAGATGTGGAAGACATTTCTTTGGAAAAAGTTACAAAGCCCATTTGAAGATCAACTGGGTGGGGCAGAGAAACCAGTCAAGGATGATCCCAGATTGTTGGCTGGGGAGGGTTCATTCAACTGACCGCCAAGGGCAGCAGGAGCAGGCCTGATGGAGGGGCAGACAAAAGTCCCCTCTGGTTCTTTTTAGGCAACTCAAAACCTGGCTCTTGGGACATCCCAAGGCCTGATTCCATATCAAATGCTCGAATCTCTTCATTCCCATGATCCTCTGGTTTCCCCATTTCCAATAGAATCAGAATGTACATCTGACCAAAGGGGAGAGCCTGCTCTCCCAAACCCCATGCCAAGAAAAGACGAACCCAGGGCTTCCCTGGTGCTCAGTGGTGAAGAATCCGCCTGCCAACACAGGAGACACAGTTTCGATCCCTGATCCCAGAAGATCCCACATGCTGTGGGGCAGCCGATTCCTTGCGCTACAACAACTGTGCTTTGGCGCCCGGGAGCCCAACTATGGAGCCCCCATACTGCAACTACTGGGGCCTGAGTGCTCCAGAGCCCACGCTCCGAAACAAGAGAAACGACCACAGCAAGAGGCCTGTGCCCCGCACCTGGAGAGCAGCCCCCAATCCCAGCAAGCGGAGAGAAGCCCGTGCAGCTGCAAAGACTCAGTACAGCCAAAAGCAAATAAATAAAATTGCTTTTAAAAAAAAGAAAGAAAAGACGAACACTGTTAAGGTTTTTTTCTATTAAGTATGTTTTTTAAGAATTACATCAGTGTATCAAGTACCCATAAAAGTACAGAGAATAATACAGAAATCACCCATAACCCCATTTTTCAGAGAGATTGTTAATATTTGGGGATATTCCCATTCAGTGTTTCTATTTATACATATTTGCTTTCTCTGATTAATTTGTAGCCTAAGCATTCATCTAGGTCTCTCATATTTCCTGGAAAATATCCTTTGTTAAATGGCTGAAGAGAGCCCAACGTGGGTGTACCTAAATTAAATTAATCCCTACCATTAGACATTTAAGCCATTTTCATGCATGTGGGTTTTGTTTTCTATTTGGTTTTGTTTCTGCTATGATAAAAACCTTGTGTCAAACATGCTTGGGTATAAATCTTGGGTGTTCTTTTTTAATTATTTCTTTAAGACAAATTTCTGAAATGATCCAAGGATTAAAAGATTCCAATATGTCCAAGATGGTTGGTGCTCATGACAAAGTTTCCTGGGAGAGTGTTTCTTCGGGTCCTCTTGCCGACTGTGAAGGAATACACATGGCCACATTTTTTTGGAGCCTAAAGTTTCTGGAAGACATTTACTGACTCTTTCTTGGGGGAAATTTGAACCTTTTTCCTTCCCCGTACCCTGTGATTTATAACCAGCCTGAGCCGGCTCAGCTTCACCAACGCTGTCATCACACACTGTCAACCAAATGAAACAAAACCTCTAGGGTCCTTGGGTCTCTGAGCAAATACCAGGGAACAGTGGCTAGTCTCTCCTGCTTCCAAGGGAACATGATGCTTTAATAATGCCCGAAAACGCTTTTGTGAAGTCCTGCTCCCCAGCATTTTCCCATCACGCCCAGGGCCCAGCCAGCTTATGGTCTGGGCCTGTCTTTCCTGAAATACAATGACCGGACAGCCAAGTTCCTGGCCACCTCCCCTGCAAAGCTCTCCCAAGCCCTGTGCAAGGACCATGCAGCATGCTAGCCAACTGGTATCAAAGGAGCATGAAGAACAAGCCTTGGCCCAGACCGTGGACCCCTGTCCAAGGGCTGCATGAGTTTCAGCTGGCTGTAGACACGCCAGCCCTCTCCAGTCCCTTCTACGCGATATATGGAATGTCATTCTCAAAATTAGACTCGCTGCTTAGTGGGGGGCCTGGGAGGGAAGAGGTAGGATGATTTTAATCCTAAGCAAGTACAAATCACTTCAAAAGAGTCTGCTGCAGACCTGGAGAGAAGGGCTCCAGACCTGGAGAGAACAGACTCCAGGCATGCTCAGACACTGAGCCAAGGCTCAGCCATCAAGGGAAAGCGCTGGCTTGGGGAAGAGCCAGACCTTCTCGAGACAAGAACACCCACCACTTTTCAGAGGTAACCCCAGAGGGGGTGGCTGGTAGACAATGGCACAACGAAGTGGAAGCAGGCTGTGCATTAACGGTGGGGGCAGGGGGAACATGGCTGCGTTCAGCATAAAAGGCCAAAGACGAGGGAAAGTGTCTTCATCACAAACTTCCATCCAAGCCAGACAGACACAGTAGTGTTTCATTTTAGGAAGATCACTCTGTGCATTGAGAAGACTCACAGCAGGCAAGACCCTGAGGCTGCAGGATGGTAGGAAGATGCCGCAACTGTCAAGGAGAGGGATGCTGAGGCCACATGAGGGATGAGTGCGGAGGTGGAGGGAAGAACTCAGGAGATATCACGAGGGTGGAACTGATCGAATTTCAAGACTAAGGGCCATTCCACTGCGGACAGCTAACGGGCTCCAATTTCCTCAGCTGACAATGGCCATCACAGGACCTGTTGCTAAGGGAGTTTGTGGAGCAAGTAAAATGACATGTGCCAACTGCTTAGAAGTGTCTGGAAGACTTCCCTGGTGGCCCAGTGGTTAAGAATCCGCCTTCCAACACAGGGGATCCAGGTTTGCTCCCTGGTCGGGAACTAAGATCGCACATGTTATGGGGCAACTAAGTCGACGAGCCACAGCTAGAGAGCCTGTGCACGGCAATGAAGATCCCACGTGCTGCAACTAAGACCCAACGCCACGAAATAAAATAAATATTACAAAAGAAGAGGAAAAGTGTCTGACTTTGTCTAACTCATTAAAGATGAGGTTCTAAGAAACTGTTCACTATCACCAAGAGATGGGAGCAACCTAAGTGCCCTTCGATAGATGAATGGATAAAGAAGATATGGGATATATGTATATATAACGGGATACGACTCAGACATAAAAATGAATTAAATAATGCCATTTGCAGCAACATTAAAGGACTTAGAGATTATTATACTAAGTGAAGTCAGAGAAAGACAAATATCATATAATATTCACTAGAATGTGGAATCTAAAAATAATAGTACAAATGAACATATTCACAAAACAGAAACAAACTCCCAGACATAGAAAACAAGCTTATAGTTATGAAGTGGCAGGGTGGAGGGAATAAACAGATGCACACTACTATGTATAAAATTAATGACAAGGATTTACTGTATAGTACAGGGACCTATATTCAATATCTTATAATAAACTGTAATGGAATAGGATCCAATAAAAACCTAGATATATGTGTATATATGTATAACCAAATCACTTTGCTGTACACCAGAAATTAACATATTACTGTAAATCAACATACTTCAATCAAAAAAAAAAGATTAGGTTCTACAACAAGTATGACTTATAACAAGATCATGGTGGGGAGGGAGGCTTATGAGAGAGGGGGTGTGTATATATATATATATACACATATACATATACATACACACACTTATGGCTGATTTGCAGAGAAGGCAATGGCACCCCACTCTAGTACTCTTGCTTGGAAAATCCCATGGATGGAGGAGCCTGGTAGGCTGCAGTCCATGGGGTCTCTAAGAGTTGGACACAACTGAGCGACTTGACTTTCACATTTCACTTTCATGCATTGGAGAATGAAATGGCAACCCACTCCAGTGTTCTTGCCTGGAGAATCCCAGGGATGGCAGAGCCAGGCGGGCTGCCATCTATGGGGTCGCACAGAGTCGGACACGACTGAAGCGACTTAGCAGCAGCAGCAGTATGGCTGATTTGCATTGTTGTACAGCAGAAACCAACATTGTAAAGCAATTATCCTCTAATTAAACACTTTTAAAAAACAAGATAACTATTTTCTAACCCTGCAGGTCAAGGCCAAGCATCTAGAGGCAGGAATCACCATGTAGATGGGAGGTGAAGCCACAGGAAAGGACAGAATCGCCCAAGGCAAATGTGCACAGTGAGGAGACAGAGGAGCAGGACACCAATGTTGGCGGCACCGATGCTAAGAACTGCTTGGTGGGATCTGTGGAAGAGAGAGAAAGAGCAGTTCCAGTCAAACCAGGAGAGAATGTGTCACAGGAGGCAAGTAGGAAAAGCGTACTGAGAAGATGTTACCCAGTGCAGTGATGATCAAGTAATTAAAAGATGGATCAGGGTCTATTGGATTTAGCCACCAAGAGCTCACTGGGCAGGATCTTTCCAGTGGTGTAGGTGAGGTTTCAGTGAATGGAAAGAACAAGATGGAAGATGCTCATTGCATGCATGCCAAGTTGCTTCAGTCCCAACTCTCTGCAACCCTAAGAACTGTAGCCCGCCAGGCTCCTCTGTCCATGGGATTCTCCAGGCAAGAATACTGGAGCAGGTTGCCATGCCCTCCTCCAGGGGATCTTCCCAACCCAGGGATCGAACCAACATCTCTTATGTCTCCTGCATTGGCAGGAGGGTTCTTTACCATTAGCATCGCCTGGGAAGATGTTCATTACCACATTATATGTCATGGGGAAAAGGGGGCACAACCTAAGTGCCCAGCAACAGGGGATTATGTATATCATGGTACAACTATTCTGTACTTTCCTTGCTAGTATTATATAATGATTATAAAACAATTATTATATAGCAGAGTTATAAAATAGACATGGATTAACGGTGGGCAAAGGAAGCCCAAAGGCACGGTGATGAAGTAATGTAAAACACAGTTTTTTCCAAAGACATATGATGATATAAGGAAAAAAGCAAGCAAGTTTGAGAGATGTATTGAGACTGGAGTGTTCAAGAAAGGCAACAAAGATGATTCAAGGACTGGCAAACACAATGGAAAACAAGCAAGAATAGAATGTGATCCAAACATTACATGGTGTAGAATGCAGCTTTGTGACCGTATCAGGGGTAGTAATGGAAAAACCAAGGAAAGGCAAATCCTCATGAGGTCTCTGTACTATAAATGCGCGCAATTTTCCACCAGCCAGAAAGCTCCATGCGGACTGGGGCCTCCCTCTCCTGTTCCCTTTGGCTTTCCTAGTAACTAGTGCATGGTGGGGCAGACCTAAAGTAGAGTGAGAAGACATGGGCGACTGTGACAACGCAACGTGAAGTGAGAAAAAAACAAAATCAAGATACATAAATACAGTATCCAAGTTAGAATTGCAATCGTTAAAAAATGTGCACAGGTGGTCATGGAGGCTGGGGGACGGAGAGAGAATTCATTGGGAGAGAAGTACCGGTGTATACACACTGCCATGCATGAAATAGCTAGTGGAAGGCTGCTATACAGCACAGGGAACTCGGCTCAGGCTCGGCAGGTG
>SJYF01000598.1:3121621-3137202 GCA_006410515.1 Procapra przewalskii | reverse complement strand
AATCCCAAATCCAACCACCCCCTCCACCCTACCCCTAGCCACTCATTCTAGGGGCGCCTAGCTGACAAGCCTCACTCACTCAGGCTTCCATACACTCCTGCTCTATCTGGCTTCACAGAGGCCAGTGAGGCTTCACATCCTGACTTTCAGGGGTGGGGGACAGCTGGAGGAATGGGATGCAGACACAGCTTAGGGGACCCAGGCATCTCAGCTGCAGCTGCCTCTGCGTCCCTCCACACAGGAAGCCAGCTTCGGGATCTGCATTTTAATACCTGAAAGCTCCAAGACAGAATAGGAAGACAGAAGACACGGTTCTCAAATTATACAGGTACATCAGTATCGCCTGGACCAGCGGTCTGCAGCCCTTTGGGCACCAGGGATCGGTTTCGTGGAAGACGATCTTTTCATGGATGGGATGGTTTCAGGATGATTCATGCACATGACATATACTATGCACTTTATTTCTATTATTGCATCAGCTCCACCTCAAATCATCAGGCATTAGATCCCAGAGGTTAGGGACCCGTGTCCTGGAGACCTCTAGCCTGGAGAATTTCATGGACAGAAGAGCCTCAAGGGCTCCATAATGCAGCAAAGAGTAGGACACGACTGAAGCAACTTGGCCATGCATGACTTAGCACACACATGCACACGCAACCTGGAGGACTGTTTAAGCTCAGAATGCAGCCCCCACCCCCAGAGTTCCTGACTCAGTAGGTCTGTGGGTAGAGCCCAAGAATTCACATCCCTAATAAATTCCAGATGCCCTGTAGCTCCAAGCAGTTAAAGAAAAGAGGGAAAGGATGGTTGCCCAGGGTGGGAAGTCCTGGCTCCAATTTCAGGGAGAAGGAACACCCCATCTTGTTCATTGCTCTCTCCCCAGCGCCAGACACAGAGTAAGTCTTCAACGAAGATTTGTTGGACTGACAACCATAAATCAGAAAATAAAGGCCCCAAAGCCCAAGGCCAACCTCCTCTCTTTTGGGGTGGAGAAGGCAGCACTGAGACAGACAGCCAGTTCCTCCCCCCATTTGCACTGCCCAGCTCCCTTCCCTGGGGTGCAGCTTGAAGGATATACACACCCCCACTGCATCCCTTCCTCCAGCCTCTCCCCCTGAGCTGGGAGCTGCCTCATTGACATGCAGCCCACACAGCTGCAGGGCTCCCTTCTGGATCACTGAGAAATGGGTCCGATTTGAAAATGTCAGGATCTCGTTAGCAATTCCAATGGCCACCGTGGTAATTACGCCCTTTCATGTTCCAGCGTGTTCCACCGCATCAGAGCTGACACAAACACCTGGTTTTATAATATCACCACCTGGAAATAAATGTCCAAAATGATATGAAAATGTACTAGGAAGAGATTAATAACTGTTCTTCCAGGAAGAAAGATAGCCCTTTTCAACCAGTATATTATATATTTTTTCCTCTTAAAAAAGCCTCTCTGATAGTGTCTCTCCTTGAGGGGAAGTGAATTATATTATCACCCACAAGCCAGTAATCAGTTCTGTCAGCTGCAGGGCTGAGCTGCTGAAGGCAGGAGGGGGGCAGGAGGCATCAGAGGGTGGCCGTTCCAAGGGGCAAGCCCTGGAAGCAACACCTCATGGCCCCCACCCCACTCCCAACCCAGAGTTTTTCTTCTCAGAGCAGACAGAATCTCCATCTGCTGACGGATGAGCATCTTGTTAACAAAGCAGGGAGGTCGGATAGGAGCAAAGTGGCATCTGCTTACCTGGAAAGACCTTGTCTGGCCACCTGGAAGAGCCACACTGTCCATCTCAGCAAGGATTGTCTCTTTCAAGGCTCAGTCCAGGGGCAAGAGCTAAGAAAGTCTAGCCCAAGGATGGGCCCAAAGAGCATGTCCTGAGCCCCCTGTGTCCAGTTCTCGTGGTCCAGCTGAGCGGCAGAAAAGACAAGCCCATACTTCTCCTGCTCCATCTCCTTTTCCTTGTTTGAAAGGCTGTGGGCTCAGCACAAAACCCTGTCCCTAGAACTTACAACCAAGAACGCTCTACCCAGCAAGACTCCCATTCAGATTTGATGGAGAAATCAAAAGCTCTCTAGACAAACAAAAGTTAAGAGAATTCAGCACCACCAAACCAGCTTTACAACAAATGCTAAAGAAACGACTCTAAGCAGGAACAACAGAAGAAGGAAAAGACCTACAGAAAATAAACCCAAAACAATTAATAAAATGGTAATAGAACCATACATATCAATCATTACCTTAAACAGAAATGGATTAAATGCACCAAAGGAAAGACATAGACTGGCTGGGCGGATAAAAACACGCGCATGGATGCTCCCCCACTTAACACATCCCTCTGCTTGACCCCCCCAAACTGTATGTAATTATTTTATATTGTTACATTAATAATGTTCCCATTATGGCTTGCAAATGTAATTATCTTTTGTTTTTTGTCTGGCTATTGATTGTGAAAGGTAATAAACATCTTTTACTATTGTGATAAAAAAAAAACCCCGTCCCTGTGTGGTGAAGCCCCTCAAGTCACCCCCCACCATGCCTCTGTCCTGCCCCTCCCCAACTGCCAGCCTCAGCCAGGGCACCCCCCACCACCCCTTCCATCCATCCAGTCAGCCCTTCCTTTGCCATCAATCTCCCTAGCCCTGCCCTCAGGGTGTGCTTTCCCCTCATCCAGGATTGCTTTGATGCTCTCTCCGGAAGCTTTCAGTTGGATACTGGTCCGTCACCTGCCTTGATTTGTTTAAGAGGCATGTTTACTTTAGGTCCCAAACAAAGAAGAGCAGAGAGCAAGGCTTCCCTTCTTTCCTGCCCCCTTGGGTGCATAGTGCTCTGCTGAGCAGAAATCCTGGCTACGAAGCTTGGCGGCTTCCCCCAGCTGGGACACCTGCTGCTTTATTGATGGACAGGGCGGACCTGCCTGCTCTGTTTGGCCAGGCAGGAAATGTTCAATAAATAAATGAATCCTTCTTTTTCAACAACAACAGAAAAGAAAAGACAGGTCTGCCACACACCCAGGAGAGGCTGGGTGTTTTATGTGCATTTCCTTGTTTAATTATCTCAAAGTCTTAGGAGGTTTTGAGATAATTATCCCCATATCATTGACAATGTTATGCTCCCAGCCCAAGTCTCCAAGAAGACTGAGAGAACAAGTCCACCACAGCAATGCAAAAGCAGGAAGGGAGTTTTTATTTCTAACTCGAGTTAGGGCACTCTCTGCCATGTCCAGTGCAGTGGAGTAAGGCGGGAGGCCCCGAGCCCTGAATTCCAGCAGTATTTATAGACTTAGAACAAAGACAGGGAGTTGGCAAGGGCAGATTGTTTGCAAAGGGTTCTTGGCATCTATTAATTGGCTAAATTTTGCACATGCGGGCTCACTTTAGGGACTTATCGTGTTATCTGGGCTAGCTCTAACCAGGCTATGGGGAGTATGCTGACTGGCTGAGTCTCAAGGTCGGGGGGGGATGATGATCTCAGCTCCTTCTGGGCAGTGACCCAGCTTTTTCTGTGATTGTAGCTCTGGCTACTTTACTCCTTGAAGCTTGTCATGGCTTCTGTCAAGTCTCAACAGACAAGGAAACCGAGGCACAGTGATAATAATAGTGTCTCCAGCCATGACCTTAGCCCTCTCGTTCATGCACCGATCTCTCACCTTCTCTATATCACCTTAGTCTACCCTCATCAAACACTCTCCAAGTCATCCTGACTCCAGAACTTGCTACCTCTGCTCCTGAATTGCATAGATATCCCTGCTGTCCCCATTACTGAAGACCCAGTAGAGAGGAGGATAAGACTGACATTTGGTCAAGTCCTCAGAGCCCAATTAAGAGGGGGATACTGGGCAGCCTGGGCTCCCAGATGACACTAGTGGTAAAGAACCCGCCTGCTAATGCAGAGACGTGGGTTCAATCCCCTGGAGGAGGGCACGGCAACCCACTCCAGTATTCTTGCCAGGAGAATCCCATGGACAGAGGAGCTTTGTGGGCTACCGTCCATAGTGTCGCAAAGAGTCAGATACAACTGAAGTGACTCAGAATTGCACGCACACGTTGGACAGCTTGAAATCCCAGGTGCAAAACTCCCCAGAGATGGAGGAGCAGAGTGGAGAGAACACCCAGTGTTAAACGTCAATATTTTAGGGATCATGCCTGTAGGGAAGAGCCAAGGTGCACATGCAGACCTGGGTGACACCCTGTGCTCTCTTCAGGTTCTGTAACTCCAAGCAAGGCCTCCCAGCCTCTCCTCAGAAGAACCTGCCCCCACCCCAGACTTCAGAACAGGTAACGGGCATTGGAGGTCGGGGAGGTGTTGACCGGCACCCAGGCACTTGGCCACGTTTTCCCTGCAGAAGTGGGACATGCAATGGAGAGGTGAGAAGCAGCTCTGAACGGAGCATCCTTTCTAAAGCAAACCAGCAATCTTCAAAAGATGGGAATCGGCAAGATTAATGAGGCCGATTACTGCCAGCTGCTAAAAGGAACTTGAAGGCTTTCGATGTCAGAACGTTTATGATGACAGAGTAATTAGAGCTAATTAAGAAAAAATGAAGCTGAGAAGAGTGCAGTCGGCTCATACTGGCTGAGACTCAAGGTGCCTCAGACTCTGTCCAGAGCCCCCAGAAATGCTCTCGAGGGAGCAGCCTATAGCCAGTGGCTCCCTCTGTTTGCCTTCTAGAAATACAGGATCAGCCGAGCAGATCAGAGCTGTGGGTGAGGTCGCCTTGGGCTGGCTTGACCAAGGCAACAAGTTTGATAGGAGGCACTGAGGGGAAGGAGGCCCAGTTTAATCCAACATGAAGACCATCTTGTCTAGGTGAAAGCCAATGACTGTTTTGAAGAATTTCTCTTTCCACCAGATGTATGGGAGACACACAAGGTTAGCTAAGAAAGAGCCCTCATGGGACTTCCCTGGGGAGCCAGCGGTTAAGAATTCACCTTGCAACACAGGGGACGTGGGTTTGATCCCGGGTCTGGGAACTAAGGAGGAGGGAAGGGAAACCCACTGCAGTATTCTTGTCTGGGAAATCCCAGGGAGAGAGGAGCCTGGCAGGTTATAGTGGGGTTGCAAAGGGTCGGACACGACTGGGCGACTGAGCACTGGGAACTAAGATCCCACGTGCCGTGGGGCACATAGCCCCACACGCTGCAACCTCTGAGCCCACGCACCACAACTAGAGAGCCTGTGCGTCCCAAGGAAACATCCCACAAGTCTCAACGAAGCTCCCATGTGCTGCAACTAAGACCCAATGCAGCCAAATAAATTTTAAAAAAAGAAGACGGGGGAGAAAAGAAAGAGTCCTAAGTCAGATTTTGTCCCACAAAGATTGACAGAGAAGCGTCAATCTCAGAGGACAATGTAACCCCAGGTATAAAGAGATGCAGTAGCCGGCTACCAATCGTGGTCACATGACAGCTTTCCTAACTGTTAGGTGGGCTGTCCGGAACCATCAACCCCTTTCACTCCAGCTTCTATCTCCAACCGGAGACACAGATTTGCAAGGAGGCCAGCAGGACTGGGCTGAGCTGGTGGTCTGGTTCAGAAAAGAGGTAACTGCTTTCCCCTGAGATTCAAGATGCAGGAAAGCAGATGGACTGACTGCTCAGAGAGGCTCGTGACCCTTGGTGTGTCTGCCATCCTCTACCCTGATCTTCCGAGGGTTGTCTGGGAAACCTCATCCCATGGCCTTATTCACAGGCTGGCATACCTAAGATTAGGGAAGGGAGTACCCCTGGGGACTAGAGGTTAAGATTCAGCCTTTTCACTGCTGAAACCTGGATTTGATTCCCAGTGGAAGAATTATCTCACAGGCTTTGCAGTGTAGCCAAAACACAGAGATAAATAAACAAATAAATTAGAAATGCTAAAACAGAAGAAGACTTAGGGGAGCCCTGCAGAGCTCCCAGATGCCCCACCCATCATCAGCTTTGTGATCCCCAAAACTTGCTACCAAGAAATGAAGCCTTTACTCTAGCCGGAGAAACCCAGACTACAATGCAAAGCCTGGGAACTCCCTGGTGGTCCAGGGGTTAGAACTCCAAGCTTTCACTGCCAAAGGCCTGGCTTCGATCTCTAGTTGGGGAACAAAGATCCCACAAGCCATGTGGTGAGGCCAGAAAATAAAAATAAACTGTTTTTTAAAATAATGAATAAAATAAAATGCAATTCCCCTCTGGCATGAGGCATGAGAACCAAACTTCTAACTCAAATGTAAATGGTTGCTACACACACATCCAGCCAATATGCAGTAAACCCAGCCCCTGGGGCCTGACACACAACATTCTTCTCCACTACCATGGCAGGCCCTCGGAGGGGACCAGGGGCAGGGTAGAGTTCAACAGGGCTGAAAGCGGAGCAGATTTTCATCACAACCGAAATTAAAACAAAGAGTACATTCCAAAGATCCACCCCACCAGATGGAAGTAATATGCGCCTCTCGACCACTTAGTTATGGTCTGCCTTTGTGCTCAGAGCTCTTTAGGCAAGAGCAGAGTGAAAAATAAACACAAGCTCATAAACACAAAAGGCAGATTCTTTTCCAACAGACTGAGGAAACCAAAGCACATGTGTTAATCCCACTGCTCACCCTGACCAGCTGCTTCCATGGGCAGGTCCCATGGCCTCCCTGGGCCAATCACTCATCTGTTAAGTGGCGGAGCGCACGATCTGAGGTTCCATCCACCTCCATGAATACAAGGAGCTCCATCCATCTCTAATTCTCAAGGACTTGAGCTTAAGTGGAATCACAGGGTGGGGGGTGGGGCAACTCTGCAAGAACCAATAGATATATTTCTTGGCTAAAAAAGAACCATTTATTCTGGAAACTGAACTGCATCCCTGATGTGGGCATTAAATCAAGCAGCATTCTGAAAGCACATGCTCAAGGGCCACAAGAGGCATGCGAGTCCAATTAAAATATTTAAGCTCGTTTTCCTTCTTCAGAGAATCGCAAAGTCTAACTACATACACATGTCTGGCATTTTCTGAAGCTCATGAGGGTTTTGTATGAGTTATTTGGGGCTTTGAATTGTATTGGATCAATACCAGGTGTGGGTGGCGAATGAAAAAAAATTTTTGGAAAAAAAAACTGGTGTACTATTCTTTCCTTATGGTTTCTGGGCTGTCTTTTTATTTCTTAAGCCATTTTAAGTATGTAGGATTTATGCTGTAATTTCCTTCAGCCTATAGCTCTGTTACTTCAAGTGTTGTTATTTTCATGATCAGAGTTAGAAAGCATTATTGGGTATCAAGTTTGATGCTTTATCTACATGATACCGGGGTAGGAAACCAGGAATGCTACTGAATAATGAGTTGCGGGGCTATCCAGGAAAATTGTGATGAGGACCACGCATGAGAGGAAATACCTTAAAGTTTATAGTCCTTCTATTTCAGAAGATTGTCCTGAGTAAGGAGACCAGAATAATGTATAAGTGAGTTAAAGACTGGATCTTCTGCCAGATAATGAGTTTATCGGCAGCAGGAATATATCTGTTAAGGGACAGTCTGGGACGCTATAACAAAAGAAACCCCAAAATACAATGGTCTCAAAAACACTGAATCATATTTCATACTTGATAATCCAGAGAAATCATCTGAGGACTAGGAGGGCAGCTCTACAATCCTCAACATAACCATCCCAGTCTGGATCCAAAATGGCTGCTTCAGCTCCTGCCATTGCATCTGCCTCCTAACAGCAGAGTGGGAGAAGAGCAAGACAAGTTCAGGCTTTTTTAAAAGATTATATGATAAAGACTGCATAAAGATTATATGATAAAGCCATCCACCAAAATCTGTGGTCCTTTCTTTGGTAGGTTATGGCCATATTGAAAAAATTCTTGCCAACAGAATGAAAGCAGAAGTGGAGGATTAGGAGAGAGGACCTTATGGGCCACTTACAGAAACGACCTGCATTAATTGTTTCCCATTGTATGGGCAGGCCCAGACCACCTTATCTGCCTCCTGAGAAGTCTGTATATAGGTCAAGAAACAAGTTAGAACCAGACATGGAACAACAGACTGGTTCCAAATTGGGAAAGGTGTACATCAAGGCTGTACACTGTCACCCTGCTTATTTAACTTATATGCAGAGTACATCATGCAAATGCCAGGCTGGATGAACCACAAGCTGGAATCAAGATTGCCAGAATAAATATCAATAACCTCAGATATGCAAACGACACCATCCTTATGGGAGAAAGCAGAGAGGAACTGAAGAGCCTCTTGATGAAAGTGAAAGAGGAGAGTGAAAAAGTTGTCTTAAAACTCAGCATTCAAAAAATGAAGATCATGGCAACCAGTCCCGTCACTTCATGGTAAATAGATGGAGAAGCAATGGAAACAGTGACAGACTTTATTTTCCTGGGCTCCAAAATCACTGCAGATGGTGACTGCAGCCATGAAATTAAAAGACTGCCTGCTCCTTGGAAGAAAAGCTCTGACCAACGTAGACAGCATATTAAAAAGCAGAGACATTACTTTGCCTACAAAGGTCTGTCTAGTCAAAGCTATAGTTTTTCCAGTAGTCATGTATGGATGTGAATGTTGGACTATAAAAAAAAACTGAGCAACAAAGAATTGATGCTTTTGAACTGTGTTGTTGGAGAAGACTCTTGAGAGTCCCTTGGACAGCAAGGAGATCCAACCAGTCAATCCTAAAGGAAATCAGTCCTGAATACTCATTGGAAGGACTGATGCTGAAGCTGAAGCTCCAATACTTTGGCCACCTGATGCGAAGAACTGACTCATTGAAAAAGATGCTGATGTTGGGAAAGATTGAGGGCAGGGGAGGCAGACATCCCCTTGGTTGGGTGGCATCACCGATTCAATGGCCATGAGTTTGAGTAAGCTCTGGGAGTTGGTGATGGACAGGGAGGCCTGGCGTGCTGCAGTCCATGGGGTTGCAAAGAGTCGGACACAACTGAGCAACAGAACTGAACTGTGTTGGTGGGAACTCAGTCACATGGCCCCACCTCCCTCCAAGGGAGGCTGGGGGATGTCGTCTACTTGTGTGCCCTGCCACCCCTCTACCTCTGCCACTCAAATGTCCCCCATGCAAAAAGAAAGAGGACCACTGCTTGGGGTGCACCTGCCAAGAGTCAGTAGCTGCGCTAGGTCATCTGTATCATTAGATATTAGCTTGGTTAATTCTGTGTGGTAAGAACAATTCTACCTTGAAAAGAGGCTCACAGAGTTTAAGAAATCTTTCCAAAGTCACAGAGCTAAGCAGAGTTGAAGCATGGTGACACAGCCCTGCAATGTCTCAGAATGTCTCTGAGTTTTTCCTACTCACAGCACCTTTGGCTACACCATAGAAGGAGCTTTGACCCTCCACACTGACTCACACGCTGTCTGATGGGGGCTGGGGCCACTGCTGATAACATAAAAGTGTGTGTGTTAGTCACTCAGTCATGTCCAGCTCTGTGCAACCCCATGGACTGTAGCCCCCCAGGTGCCTCTATCTATGGAGATTCTCCAGGCAAGAACACTGAAGTGGGTTGCCGTGCCCTCTTCCAGGGGATCTTCCCAACCCAGGGATTGAACCCAGATCTCCCGCATCACCGGCAGAGTCTTTACCATCTGAGCCACCAGGGAAGCCCATAAAAGTACTCCTTCTGAAAACGTTTGCTCTGCATCAGGAAAGTGATCCAGGAAGGGCTCCTAGCTTTCTGAGTTACTGCCTTCAGGAGACCATGAACTTGGGCTTGTCTTGACAAAGGTCTGGATGGGAAGGTGACAGAGGTGAGGTGTGTTTACAACACAGGATGATGGGGATAGAGGTGGTGAGACCAGTCTCACCCACAGATACTAAAACCATCACTTCCTTATCTCAACCTGGGTCCTCACGCAAGCAGACTCACCCCCACCTCTTCTGCTGAGCCCTGGGGCTGCCATGGAACATTCCAAGGAGAGTGTGCTGAATTTGGGGCTACATGAAAAGATCATCTCGCTGATTTTGAGAGATGTGTAACTTATTTGGGCGTCGCTTAAGAGTCCTTGCTAAAGCCTGAGATGAGAAAGCATGAAATGAGATCATTCATCCCGTAGTTCGGTTAGTAAGTATCATAGAGCACAGACTCTGGAGAGAGACTGAGTCCAAAACACAAATTCTCAGATGTGTGATGGCCTGATCTAGGGAACTCGAGGCTCGTTCTCTGGGTCGGGGGCAGGTTTACCTTCCCTGGACACATCGCTGCCTGCCTAAGCGTGGAACAAAGCTGGGACCTGTAAGCACAAAGGAAGAGGGTAGCGCTGCTGAGGGCTTCCCTTGTAGCTCAGTTGGTGAAGAATCTGCCTGCAGTGCAGGAGATCCAGGTTCGATCCCTGGGTTGGGAAGATCCCCTGGAGAAGGAAATGGCAACCCACTCCACTATCCTTGCCTGGAAAATCCCATGGACGGAGGAGCCTGGTGGGCTGCAGTTCATGGGGTCGCAAAGAGTCGGGCACGACTGAGCGACTAACACTTAGCGTTACGCAAAGGTGGAGTCCGGGGCTGCTTGACATTCAAAAGCCAGTAAACAGGCCAAGTTGGTGGAAAGGAAAGTTTGCTTTATTTTGGATGCCAGCAACTGGACAGGGCAGACCCCTGTCCAAAGATCAACTCCCCCGCCCCGGACAAGCAGTGGGCAAGAGCTTTTATAGACAGAGGGAGGGGGCCACGTGCAGAAACAGTACAGTCAGCTCTGACAGTCATCTTCAGGCTGGTCCTCAGTGGTCTGACCAGTGTCGTCTTGGTTGTTTTAGGTACCACTACTCCTCAGTTCCAGGGTCGGTTTGTTTCCATTTCTTTGAGGCCAGTTCTCAGAACTGTGGCAGCCTGTGTCTACACAGTCTGACCATCATGGAGTTAACTCCTCCCACCTGGTGGGGGTTTCCGTATCTATGAGACAGCTCACAGGATATGGTCAGAGTATTATCTATATCCCTTGAGAAGGAAATCAAGGTCCTTGACTATGCCTAATGACCGCAGGATTATCACTGGGTCTCCTTTGACTGTTTTCTTTGTTTCTGCATTTCTCATTTCTCTGATTAAACACACTCTTTGGCTAAAGTTTTTGCCGCGGGCAAAAGGCAGGCTGAGGACATGGGGGCGAGGACTCTAGGGTGCTGCTCTGTTTCAGCAGGAATGGCTGAGGGGTGAGCCACATGCTGGCTTGGATTGTTCCTGCCTGGGACTAATGCCACAGGGTCACAAAGAGTCGGACACGGCTGAGTGCACGTGCGTTCCACCACACCCACAAAGTGAAATTTACCATTTTAACTATTTCGAAGTACAATCCAATGGATTTAAGTACATTCTCAAAATGGTCTCAGTTTTTAAAAGGCCAAGAGGATTTTCCGGCAGACCCCAACTAGGCATGAAAGGAAAATGGCGGATAAAAGCCAACGCTTGCTCGGCGGTAGTTAAGATTGGTGCTAATCATGGTCTTAGGATGGGTGTTAATTATCCAGAAGGGGACGGCATGGTACAGAGGCCAGAGCACAGCTTCGGGACAGACATTAAAAGGCCTGTGGTCAGGGGGGTCTTCCTTGGTGGTCCAGTGGCCAAGACTCCATGCTCCCAATTCAGGGGGCCTGAGTTCGATCCCTAGCCAGGGAACTAGATCCCACATGCCTCAACTAAAGACCCGGCGTGCCGCCACGAAGACTGAAAGTCTTGTGTGCTGCAACGAAGACCCAGCACAGCCAAATAAATTAAATAAATATTAAACAAAAAAAAGTCTGCGGTCTCTGGTCTCAGTCTGGCCAATGCTCAGCTGCTCATGGCAGGGCCGAGGAGAGAGATACATGGTGAAAACACCATCGTCTCTTGATCTAGAGACGAAACCCACCCCTGGGCACAGCCAGACCCCTCCAAACATACTGTCAAGGTCACCAGCTGACAGCCTGCAACACCACCATTCAAGTTTCACGCATGGCGACTCATTACACGGAGGTCAGCCAGGCGTGCCCTTGTGTGTTCCTAACCAAAACCCTTCTCCCCGCAGCGAGTTTATCCTGCAGTGGGCTGCTAGCATATAACTTCTTTTCTTCTCACACCAGCTTCTGTATAGCACACTCCCTTCTGAGCTGAGCACACAGTAGGCACGCGGGAGAGACCTGTGGCTTCGTAAAGGACAAAGGACCAGGCTGGGAGACCCGCAGAACACAAACAAAAGCCTCTGCCACCATCTCCCCCAGCTCAGATAAGCCTAACAAGTCTTCAAGCTTCAGGAAAAGAAATCTTTAACCCAATTATGTCAAACCCCACTGGATACATTTGATCCAGGAAAAATATCATCTCTGGCAATCATAAAGAATATTAAGGTATTAGCAGCCATCGTTTAGGAATTGCACTGGAAGGGGAGCTGGAAATAATTGCACATCAGTTGCTCAAAAATCAGCAGTAAAAGAAATTTACATTAGTGTATAAATTACCCTCCCAGCAATATAAATTAGGGTTTTATACCTCCTAATGACAACTGTACGGGCCCTGGCTGTGCTAAGTAGAGATTTCTTGAAGGAAGGAGCGGCCGCGTTCTGAATCCAGCAGGCACCTGGGCCTCAGTGCTGAGCTGGGGAGCAGAAGTGATTTGAATCTGATGGTCACCCGCCTGGAAGCCGGCCCTGCTGGAAGATTCTCCAGTCAGCAGAGCACCTGGGGAGGCGGGCAAACCCGGAACAGGTCCTGCGGTGAACAAAAGTAATTTGCCTCCCTCTCCCCCAACAGCACATCCGCCCCTCCCCACCCCCTCCACTAACCATCCCTTGGAAACAGAAGGCTCTGGATTTACTTGGAAAGCTGTTATGTTATTAACACTTTTGTTAAGAACATTTGGTGGCTTGAGCTGCAATTCTTCAGCGTAAGCAGTTGAAAGGCATGACAGTCTTTGCAGGAAGGACCAGCAGAAAATGCCTAGAAACCCCTTATTGTCAGGAGGCCAAGGCCCAGGGCGGTAAGGACAGTGGATGGGCTGGGGTGAATGGAGGGTTCTTCCTGAAGCAGGTGACACAAGCCAGAGGCCGCCTCATTTCACAGGGCAGACGGCCAGAGCGGGAACAGCAGCCCCTGGCTTCCTGGATAGAGGACTCAGGGGCTCAAGTAGTGGAGCTGGAATTCCATCATCTATCGTCTTCCTGTTATCTATTTATTTTTCATGTCTGTACCGCCTCTGTGCAGGTGTCTGCTCTCTCTTCTACTAGGTAGACTAACCTTTCCGATTCAGCCAAGCAAGATGACTGCCAAACAAAAAAACCCAAACAAACACACAGAGCTGCAGTCTGGCTCTGTATGAGAGAGGGATTCTGATTGGTTCTTCTTGGGGACCTGCCGCAACCACAACTAAGATCAGATGGAACATTATGGTTGGGCTTCCCCGGTAGCTCAGTTGGTAAAGAATCCGCCTGCAATGCAGGAGATCCCTGTTCGATTCTTGTGTTGGGAAGTTTCCCTGGCACTGGGATACCCACTCCAGTATCTTGGCCTTCTCTGGTGGCTCAGATGGTAAAAAAAAAAAAATCCACCCGTGATGCGGGAGACCTGAGTTCAATCTCTGGGTTGGGAAGATCCCCTGGAGGAGGTCTAGGCAACCCACTCCAGTATTCTTGCCTGGAGAATCCCCATGGACAGAGGAACCTGGCGGGCTACCGTCCATGGTGTCGCAAAGAGTCAGACACACCTGAGCGCCTGAGCACAGCACAGCACAGGCTGGGGTCACGTGTGCGCCACTGCTGTTCAGGTGGGCCTGATGGAGGTGGAAATGACACGTCTGTGATCCTGCCAAAACCCAAGGGAAAAGGAGGAGGAGCCGTTCTCCCAGAGGAAACACGGCGGTGGGTCCTCTAGCAAGTAGTTTGTTCAAAGGGCCCTCCTTCCTTTCCCTGTGGCCCTGGGCGCCTTCTCCCCGACAGGGCGCCCAGTGAGGGAACCTGGTTTCGGGCTGAAGTAAGAGAGAGGAAGCGCCAAGGATGCTCCATCTCCTGACTGTTCAGACACCCACAGTCCACGTACTACTCTCCAGGAGGGAGAAAATGAAGCACAGTGGGCCATGAAACTCAGCCCCAGACTCGGGGAACGTGTGCATCTGTGATTTTTAAGCCATACCCCAAGCACTCCGAATGCCCAACCAGCATCAAAGACTCTGAGCCAAGGTGCCAGCATTTCCTGAATGGCCCCATTCAAACTGCAAACGGGGTGAAGGAACAGCGGGAGACGTCAGGGCCACATCACACAAGCAGGGGTCACGATCATGTCTGGAGGCTGGGCTTGTGCAGTGTCTTTTCCGATGGGGTGGGTGATACTAACGGGTTAAAGTGGGTTCCTCGAAGAGCAGACACCAGTCTCTCCCAAGAAGAGGATGCTTGGGGATGTATCCTGTTTCAGAAGCTCTGAGATGAGGAGGGGTCCTGTCCTGGACCAATTATCCCCTGCCCTGTGCCTTTCCAGCCACCCATCTACAAAAGAGAGAGAGAGATCGAAGCAAAATACCATCTCCCCTGCCCTCATCTCCTTCTGATTTAACCTGCAGCTTCCTTGTCCCTTGCCTGTGGGGCTGGGGAAGCCTGGGGGAAGGAGGTCTCTGAATCAGGCAATCAGATCTAATAATAATGATCAGGGGCCATAACGCTTTTTCTGCTGCTTTGGGCTCTTACATCACTGGCTGGATCAGAAACCTTTTGAGGAGCCCAGGATGATCTTGAGATAGTGGGAAATATACTCCCCGCCCCCACCCCAGGAAGCAAGAAGATGCAGGGTTGGTGCTTGCTTCGCCTGTTTACAGGCTGTGTGAGAGCATTCTAATCGCTGAGGATTCTGGAGCCTTGGTCTTCCCCTCTGCCAAATGAGGATACTGGTACCTCCCTCCCAGATGAAGAGACTTGTACAAGGACCTAGGCCTGAGCACACAGGAGGCTTCTTGCTTCCTGCTCCTCCTGGAACCTCAGGCCAACTGTTGCCCACTCTGTATCCCCCACGGGCCCAGAATCAGCCCCTGATTGACTGGTTGGTTAATTAATGTGGAGACCAGGTCTCCACCAGGACATTTTCTGATGATAAAAAAAATCCCTGGAGAATGAAATGTTATGTGTCACTTGTCAACAAGGCCCAGCACTTCTCAGTGAAATAAGCATCTGATTCTGGAAAAACTTAATTAAAACTGCTGTTGGCACTCAAGTGATTTACACCATCATTCCCAGCCTGCGCCTGGTGATTCCCTGGGGAGACACCAATTATCTCCTGGGGATGTTGTGAAATTCTCTCAAAATACTCCTCTAAACAACATGAATCTTTAATTCATCTTAACTTTAAAAAAAAAGGGGGGTGTGGGGAGGAAAGAAAAGCAAATCATGGGGCACTTTTTCCGGAAAAACTCCAAAGTTTGAAGCCAAGTGAAACCTAAAAGAAACGGGAGGCCCGAGAGGACGGGTCAAGCTCCAGTGTTCCCCATTTCAGCCCTGGCTGAAGGTCCACTTATGTGCTGGTCACTGAGCAAAACCCCCAGGCCCACTCTTTTTTTTTTTTTAATTGGAGGATAATTGCTGTACAATGCTGTGTTGTTTTCTTCCATACAACAGCATGAATCAGCTGTAAGTACACATACATGCTCTCCCTCTTGAGCCTCCCTAC
>SJYF01000598.1:3088029-3121546 GCA_006410515.1 Procapra przewalskii | reverse complement strand
TGGACCTCTTGGTTTCTCTGCCCCCAGCAGCAAAGCTTGGAATTATCAGCTTCTTGCCTGAACCCAAAATTGGCAAATGTCCTCAGGGAAATAACAGCTACAGGTCGTTAGCTCACCTCCCTGCCATCTCGCTACTCCAATTCTTAGCCCCTCTGGTCCTGGGTGTTTTGTTTTGTTTTAATAGTTACTTTGTTTTTATTTGGCTGTATTGGGTCTTAATTGCTGCACAAGGGATCTCTGAGCTTTGTTGCAGCAAGCAGGATCTTCATTTACAGATAAGAACTCACCACATGGTATCTTTTGATCCTCATTGTAGCATTGGAACTCTTGGCATATGGGATCTAGTTTCCTGACCACAGATTGAACCCGGGCCCCCTGCACTGGGAGTGCGGAGTCTCGGCCACAGGACCACCAGGAAAGTCCCCACTCTGGTCCTTGTTGCTTCCACGGTGCTTTTGCCTTTAAACAGAAGCTCTCGTGTTTTTTCTAATTTTTCTCATGGTTTTTAACAAGAATACTGATCTGCCCTTAGGATTCCACCCTCCCTAGAACTGCAGGTTCAAGATTATATATTTGTGCCCATGAAATATAGAGCTGAGTTTGCAGGGAATAAATGTATTCATGCATTTATTCAACAAACATTCATTATGTGAGAGTCAATATCTCGGGCCGATCACTCTGTGTTAAAGAGGACGCCTCTCCATCAGAGTGAATGTTGACTCAGTTGTTACAAACAGCTTAGTCTCCTCCACCCCTCTAGGCTGCTATAGGACCAGATGGTCCACCTTCTTCCAGCTGTTCAGTTCAGTTCAGTTGCTCAGTTATGTCCAACTCTTTGCAACTCCATGAACCACAGCACGCCAGGCCTCCCTGTCCATCACCACCTCCCAGAGTTCAAAGCCATGTCCATTGAGTTGGTGATGCCATCCAACCATCTCATTCTCTGTCATCCCCTTCTCCTCCTGCCCTCAATCTTTCCCAGCATCAGGGTCTTTTCAGCTATTAGAGGAGTATTTAGCCCTCTGGGACTCTCTTTCCTTTCTAGTCTACCTTCAAGGCTCTTGATGACCTGGCTTCATCTGGAAAATAAAGTGTTATGTCGGAATGGAAAATATCTGGCATATGTATCACCTTATCCATTTTGGTACCCATGCCAGGCATCACTAATCAATCATGAACTTTTTCTCTCTAAACTAAGATATAGCCTCAGAATCACATTCCTCAGTGCTCCAGGTTGCCACTACCAATTGATTACAGAAATCAAGCAAGACAAAACTTTTTTGGCCAGAGAGCTAGTCTTACCCATCTCCATCTTAAGGTTCTTCCCAGATTCCACTCCTGAGCTTGACTTCCGTTACCTGGAACTTGAACTTCAGTCTCCAGCTCAGACACTATCTTCTCTGACCTTCCACATGATTTATCCTACAGCTGCAGATGGCCCCCTGGATTTCAAACCTTTAGCTCACTTCAATTACTTTTGCCCCAATCTTAGCCCATGTTCACTCACTCTGGTGACAGTCCCCTTGCTATATTCCCAGGCAAGCTCAGTGTCACCATCTCACCCTTTATCCAGAGCCCTTCCACCCTCTTCCCAGCCATCTGGGCACTACTTGACTCATTTCATTGCCTTGAAGATTATGTTATAAGCCAGTCCTTCAACTGGCTACACTTGAACATGGATCAGGAGGCCTGACTTCTAGGCCCAGCTTTGCCTCTAGCTGGGGTACCTCAGATGAGCACTGACCCTTTCCAAGCCTGTTTATCTTGATGTGGAAATTGAAGGGTTTGAAATATAGTCAGGAGGGCAAATAGCCAGCAGGCATACTGCTGCCTCCTATTTCCAACTCTATGGCAGACATTGCTAATCAACTTGAGACTCTTTCCCATTAAGTTCAGACTCATCAACCCAGGGCTCCAGGAAACCACTGCCAACTGCTGGAATAGGCCCACAGGAGAAAATTTATTTGCCATCCCTGCACCACTAATGCCCTAACTGATTGTCCTACGGCAGTTCCTTGAACTTTCCCCAGGCTCTCTAAACCCTCAGTTTGAGCCGTGCCATATACGGGAAACAGAATAACAGTCCTACCAAGATGTCCCTCCCCATCGGAATCCCCACAGCCTGTGAATATGTCATCTTATGGGGCAATGGGAACTTTGCAGGTGTGATTAAATTAAGGACCTTGCAGTGGGGGATGATTCTGGATCATCTGCTGGTCCACTGTAATCCCAGTTTTTATAAGAGGGAAACAGGGAACTTCCCTGGTGGTTCAGCAGTGGCAGTGAAACGTGTGGAGCAGCAGCCCCTCACAGCAGGACTCAGAGGCTCCAAGTGTGAAACTGCACAGCAGGGACCTGCCCTAGAATGGATAAGGTCTTACCTGCCCTCCTGAGTCTTGATCTCTGAGAGAGCAGGGACCCTTCTGCTCTTCCTTCATGTCACTACAGACACGGGGCACACAAGGAGTACAATCAATCCTAGGAGGATGACTGGCTGGGTGGATGGATGGATGATGGAGAGATGGATGGATGGATGGGTGAATGGATGGATGATGGCTTGAGAAATGAATGGATGCATGCATGGATGGATGGATGAGTTTGTGAGTGAACAAATAAATGACAGAATGAATAAAACATCTGCTTCTGGACAACTGCCCTTGAGTATGACCCAGTCTTCTGCCTTTTTCCACCTAACCTCCTAGGGAATACAACAGCTCATCCCCAGATGAAAGGAGTTTGAGGCCTCAAAGGAGTGGTATGTGAGACATTTGAACTTGGAGAAGGAGTTACCCAAACCACATCATGAGACCCATGCTGTCCCCAAGGATGGTAAGAGATGTGGATCTGACCCTGCCCAGCTGTTAACCCAGACCTGTTAACCAGAGACCTCATGGCTGCCCCCCAGATCCTGAGAGAAATCGGTCTGAGTCCCCAGAAGCAGAGTCCCCAAAACCATAACTCACTCAGAACCCTAGGCAGGCCCCAGGCAAGGGCTTCCTCATCCACCAAAACAACCAGAAGAGCCAGAAACACTCTGTCCCCTGCTTGAGCAGACACTCTGAGGCATCTCCTGTCCTGTCTTATCCATGGCTCAGCCATCTCTGTGGGATTAGGGATGTGAATCCGGGAAAACTCATCTAAAGTGTCCTTTTAAAGGTCTGCAGTGACCCTTGAAAGGAAAAACATAGGAAGTGGGATCTAGAGAGATAAAGAATTAAGCCTTTGGACTCAAAATGGCTTGGCCCAGCTCCACCTTTCACTGGCTGTATGCCCTTGGGAGAGTCACTAAACTATAAGTCAGTTTCCACAACTACAAAATCAGTGTAATTCTCATCTCATGAGGTCGTTTCAGGAATTAAATGGCTTAGGGTCTGGAAAACTTCACACGGAAGCAATTGCATGAAGCGAGTCTCCAGTGGTGGCCATGGTGGTGAAGATGGTGACAGTATGATTTCCGGTGGGGACGATCAAGCCTGAACCCAAACCACCAGGATGATAGGAAGAATGAGATCTGTCACTGTGGCTTAATAAAAAATATCTGCAATCTTTGTTCTCAGCTCCTCGCACAAATCTCCAAAAGCTCTTGAAATTTACTTAATGATAAGCGTGTCCCCTTTGACCCATGGCTGAGTCCCTTAGGTAACTTCAGGACTGGTGGTTGAGCTCCAGAAAAAGCATTTTGATTAGAGGGTTAGAACTTCCAGTCCCACGCTTGACTTCTAGGGAGGTGAGAAGGGCTGGAGATCGAGTTCCATTATGTGGCAACGATGCCTAGTGATGAAAACGCAGATAAAAACTCAGAAACAATGAGGCTGAGAGAGCTTCCAGATTGGTGTGTAGATCCCAGACTATGGAGGTGGTGGCGCGGGAGAAGGCTCAGAAGTTCTGGGCCCCTCCCATCCCTGGCCCCCTGCTGCTCTTCCCCGTGGCTGTTTCTGAGCTGAAGTCTTCCTAATAAAACTACCATCACGAGTATAGGGCTTTCCCTGTCTACAATAGCCAGGACAAGGAGGCAACCTAGATGTCCACTGACAGATGAATGGATAAAGAAGACGTGGTACATATACAGAGTGGAATATTACTCAGCCATTAAAAGAATGAATTTGAGTCAGTTGAACTGAGGCGGATGAACCTAGTACCTGTTATACAGAGTGAAGTGAATCAAAAAGATAAGAACAAATATTGTATATTAACATATATATGGAATCTAGAAAAATGGTACTGATAAACCTATTTGCAGGGCAGGAATAGAGACAGGGACATACAGAATGGACTTGTGGACACAGCAGGGGAAGAGAGTGGGACCAACTGGGAGAGTAGCGCTGACACATATATATATACACTACCATATGTAAAATAGATAGCTAGTGGGAGGTTGCTGTGTAGCACAGAGAGCTCTGCTGCTGCTGCTAAGTCGCTTCAGGCGTGTCCAGCTCTGTGCTACCCCAGAGACGGCAGCCCACCAGGCTCCCCCGTCCCAGGGATTCTCCAGGCAAGAACACTGGAGTGGGTTGCCATTTCCTTCTCCAATGCATGAAAGTGAAAAGTGAAAGTGAAGACGCTCAGTGTGGTCTGATTCTTAGCGACCCCATGGACTGCAGCCCACCAGGTTCCTCCGTCCATGGGATTTTCCAGGCAAGAGTACTCTCAGCCTGGTGCTTTGTGATAACCTACGGGGTGTGCTGAGGGGAGGGAAGTTCAAGAGAGAGGGGACATGTGCATATTTGTGGCTGATTCACACTATTGTACGGCAGAACCCAGCACAACGTTGTGACGCAATTATCCTCCAATCACAAATAAATTTTAAAAATAAGTATGGTGCTTTCCTCCGTTCTAAGGGTTGTTCTGGCAAATTCTCGAACCTAACAGGAGGTGTGGGAACCCAAGAATTGTAGTCACCAAGCCCCAGCAGGATGAACGGCTTTAGGATACCAGAGACTTGCAGCCAGTGTCTGAAGTCAAGGGGGCTAGTCTCTCAGACTGAGCTCTTAAGCGGCGGGGTCTGTGCTAAATCCGGGTAGTCGGTGTCAGAACTGGACTGAAGAGCGGGACACCCAGTTGGTTTCAGTGAGAGATCTCAGAGCAGAGTGACGTGAATGGGGAGCAGGCGAGGAACTTGGGGATGGGAGACAGGTCCAGAGGAGGACTAAGGAGAAGAGAGCTCATAGTGGAAAGCATCCAAAGCTCCATCCCTACCCCTCGTGCCTCTGCTTCTCTCCTCCAGCCCTGCCCCCTCTGGCCCCATCTTTCCTAAGTCCCAGGAAACAGAAAGATGGGTGTGGAAAGAAGATGCAGCCACAGCCAGGGGTGATCTGAGAAGAAGAGCCTCAGGCCCCGCTCGCCCATCCCAAGCTGAAGACAAGTCCCTGCCTCATTTTTCTGCACCATTCACAGCGGTCCTGGGTTTAATCCACCGACTAGTAACTCCATGGAAAGAGGGTGTGGGACCCCAGACCGATGAGAAGGGCCAGACTCAGGAAGACAGGTGCCTGAGGAGTGGCAGGCTTCCTCCCAGGCTGTGACAGCACTCAGAAAGATCCATTCCAAGGAAGATCTGTTCCATGACAAATGCCCCCCAAGACGAAAACTCGCTCGAAGTGTTAATAGCAGAATCCATAAGAAGAAAAGGTTCCTGCGGACAAAACATATTCTTGAGGGGCCGCTTTGCTTCTTGCTGTGTAGTTACGACCCTCCAAGGAAGGCTGTCTTCCTGATAATTGCGTGTTTCCAGAGAGCAGAGGGCCTGAGTTTGACAGAACAGGACAAACATCTTTCAGACAGGAAGGCAACAGGAGAAACGGGTAGGGAGCTGGGGGGAGACGGTGGCCAAAACACCACAGTGAAAAACGAGGCTGGGAGACCTGCGTTTAAAACGTCAGTCTGTTCTCGACCAGTGATGTGACCTTAAGCAAGTCAACCCTTCCCTCTGGCTTGGTTGCCTCATTTTCCAACCAGGGATAATGTTATCCATGCGAAGTGAGGTATCTGTGTGTGTGTGTGTGTGTGTGTGTGTGTGCTCAGTTGTGTCTGACTGTTTGCAAACCCATGGACTGTAGCCTGCCAAGCTCTTCTGTCCAAGGAATTTTCCAGTAAGAAAACTGGAGTGGGTTGCCACTTCCTCCTTCAGGGGATCTTTCTGACTCGAGGATCGAACCTGCCTCTCCTGCACTGGCAGGTGGATTCTTAACCACTGTGCCACCTAGGTTTTGGGAGGATAAAATGAAATGATACATAGTAAGATTCCTGGCCCAGAAGAGGAATCCAAATTGATCTATATATTGACCTATCTATTTCTATCCCCCACTGCTGTGTGAGCCACCAAGTTGATCTAGTGGCTTCAATGCAATTCCTATCAAAACCCAGCAAGAGTTTTTGCAGAAATAGACAAATTTTTTCTTAAATATATGGAAAGGCAAAGGAAGTAGAATAGAAAAACAAAATGGAAGGAATCAGTCTTGGCAGACTTACTTTCTCTATACCTACAGCATTCAAGGCTGTGTGACAGTGGAGGAGAGACAGACACACAGATCAGTGAAGCAGCGTAGAGGATCCATAAAGGGACCCGCAGGACTACGGCCAACTGATTTTTCACAAAGGAGTAAACGTAGTTCAGTGGAAGGAAGATAATCTTTTCAATCAGTGGTGCCGGACAAACTGGATGCCTATAGGCAAACGCATAAAACTCAACCTAAGCCTCAAATCGGAAACAAAAAATTACTCAGAATAGATCACAGACTTGAATGTAAAACAGCAAGTTCTCAAACTTTCAGAAGAAAACATAGGAGAAGATCTTCGGGACCTAGGGCTTGGTGAAGAGGTTTTGGACGTGACATAAAAGCACAATCCATAAAAGAAAAAAGACTGATAGATGAGACCTCATCGAAATTAAAAACATTTGCTCTGTGAAAGACCAGCCTGTCCAGAGGATGAAAGCATAAGTTACGGATGGAGCCCAATGGAGAGTGGGGAGCACACAGTGGGTCAGAGGGCCGGGGCAGAACCAAGACCTGAGTGTTGGGGAGAGGCACCTAGGAGGGAGCAAGAGAGCCCCGAAGACAAAGCCGCACTTTTGCAGCTCTGCCAGGCATGAGTCTCCTACCCCAGGGTTTAGGGTTGAGAAAGTGACTTCTGCCAACCTTGCCCTCTCTTCTGTAAGTCTTGAAAACTTTGACATTGTTTCAAGTGTCACTTGGGAGGATCTGCAACATGTAAAAACTTCAGCACCTACAAAAGATGCTACCAGTCTGCTGAGAGGCCCAAGCATCCCTATAAATACTTGAATTGATCAGAAAATTATAGGGCAAGTTCTGGAGCATAAGATTCCAGCTCAGCTCCCCTGCGAGGGTGAGATCAGGGGCAAGTGACTCCATGAGCCTCTGTGAGCTCAGGTTCACCAAATGAAAGACAGAGGTCAGTATTTCTCCCACAAAGTTGTCATGAAATCCAGGGACTTCAGAGACATGGGTGTCAAGAAGGCTGTCCAAATATGTTGCTCTTATGCCCAGGAGTAGAATAACAATTACAACATTTATGCAGGACTCACTGTGTACTTTTCTATACATTCTATATATCGGAATTCACTGAATTTTCACAAGTAAATCACAAGGTAGAGACTATTCTTCATTCCATTTTACAGATGAGAAGGTGGAGACACCTCGCCAAGTCAACACAGGTGAGAAGGGGCAAGACTGGGACAAGAACCCAGTTAGTCTGGCTTCAGAAACCAGACCCAAGGCTACTCCTTGCTTAGTTAAGCCCAGACCCCAAAACACACATAAAGAGTGAGTATTCAGTTCAGTCGCTCAGTCGTGTCCAACTCTTTGCGACCCCATGAATCGCAGCACGCCAGGCCTCCCTGTTCATTACCATCTCTTGGAGTTCACTCAGACTCACATCCGTGGAGTCCGTTATGCCATCCAGCCATCTCATCCTCAATCGTCCCCTTCTCCTCCTGCCCCCAATCCCTCCCAGCATCAGAGTCTTTTCCAAAGAGTCAACTCTTCGCATGATGTGGCCAGAGTACTGGAGTTTCAGCTTTAGCATCATTCCTTCCAAAGAAATCCCAGGGTTTATCTCCTTCAGAATGGACTGGATCTCCTTGCAGTCCAAAGGACTCTCAAGAGTCTTCAACACCACACTTCAAAAGCATCAATTCTTCGACGTTCAGCCTTCTTCACAGTCCAACTCTCACATCCATACATGACCACAGCCAGGCTAGAAACAGTGAGTATAAAGGCTGCTTTTCAAACTCAACTATCTACAGAGCAGTAGGTAGTGGGCACTGATTTTACCTTCATCATTAAGTGACAATTGACTATGTGACTTTGACGTCAAGGTCGCCATGTGCAGCTGTGTGGGTTGTTTACTGCACAGTCACCTATCCCAGTGGACAGGTAGGGGCTGAGAGTCAGCTTGCATTCTGCTCTTCAACCTTTGCCCCTGGCTTGGGGCTGTCTTCCTGGAGGGCATACATTTTTCTAATTCTCACACATCATTGAATCAATTCTATTCAAATCAGTTTCTTCTCCTTCCTAGATCTGTTTCCTATCTACAACCTGACAAGTGTTCCATTGAGATGACCCCTATTGCCCCTCCCTTCCCAGCTGGCTCAGTGGTAAAGAATCTGCCTGCCAATGTAAGAGATACGGGTTCGATCCCTGGGTTGGGAAGATCCCCTTGAGGAGGAAATGGCAATCTTCTCCAGCATTTTTGCCTGGGGAATCCCATGGACAGAGGAGCCTTGAGGGCTACAGTCTGTGGGGTCACAGAGAGTTGGACATCACTGAGCACACACGCATGCCAAGCCCTTACAGCTATGAAACTCTAATTTGACAACGAATCATTCAGTGGGCTCATGAAGGGGCCATTCCAAGCCTGCTTGGCCACAGGCAGCTTTTAGAAGCACTTCAAGCTGGCTTTCTTGGACTAAATCCCCAGTGATCTGCTCCCTCTTACTCCTGAGAGCCCTGATTAAAGCCATGGATTTTGATGACACAACTTCCTCCTGGCCATGTCTCCCTGGCTTTCATTACACTGCTCATGGCCGCAGACGTGCAGGGAGAAAAAGCACACCAAAGCTCCCGCTGGCAGAGAAAACTGAAACAGCTGCCAATGTCCATGGGCAGCTGGCTGTGGGTGTCCAGCAGCAGAGGCGTTTGCACTGAATCAGCTCCCGCTCAGATCTGCGTGCAACGAACCTTCCGGATGGAACGGCTTCGTGCAGCAGGAGAGCACTGGCTGGGCTTCAAAGGATGCTGTGGAAAGTGCAGGAAGAAATGACCTACGTGGGAAGGCCCTGGGAAGCGTTATTGCCCTCCTTCCTCTGATCCCTGCCAAGCATCTCTAGTTTCCAGCCATCACAGCTTCTTCAAGCTCTTCCTTTTTCTCTTCCGTTCTTCAGCAGACATTCACCCAGCACCTCCCACATCCAGGCAGCACTGTGTCATGCTACAAGTACCGCTGGGAATCCAGGTCCCATTCTAGAAAGGCTCACACAGCAGTGGGGGAGAGAGAGAGAGAATCAAATAGCTCCCAGGCAATGGGAGGGTTGCTGTAGTTTTAGCAACCACCATGTGACATCATTGTTGAATAGACACACGGTCCCTGGGAGGCTGGGCGATGTATCGAGAAGAATGTGGTCATGGAATTCAGCAAAACTGGCTTTAGACACTCCATCATCACATATCTCATTTCTAAAATGACAGGGCCAGGACTTCCCTGGTGGCTCAGCAATAAAGAATCCACCAGCCAGTGTAGGAGACACAGGTTCAATCCCTGGTCCAGGAAGATCCCACCTGCCTCGGGGTAACAAAGCCTGGGTGCCACAACTCAGCACAGCCAAAAAACAAATAAATAAAATTATAAATAAAATAAACTCTGTTCAGTTCAGTCACTCAGTGTGTCCAACTCCTTGCAACCCCATGGACTGCAGCACGCCAGGCCTCCCTGTCCATCACCAACTCCCGAAGCTTACGCAAACTCAGGTCCATTGAGTCAGTGATGCCATCTAACCGTCTCATCCTTTGTCATCCCCTTCTTCTCCCGCCCTCAATCTTTCCCAGCATCAGGGTCTTTTCCAATGAGTCAGATCTTCGCCTCAGGTGGCCAAAGTATTGGAGTTTCAGCTTCAACATCAGTCCTTCCAATGAATATTCAGGACTGATTTCCTTTAGGATGGACTGGTTGGATCTCCTTGCAGCCCAAGGGATTCTCAAGAGTCTTCTCCAACACCACAGTTCAAAAGCATCAATTCTTCGGCACTCAGCTTTCTTTATAGTCTAACTCTCATATCCATACATGACTAGTGGAAAAATCGTAGCTTTGACTAGATGGACCTTTGTTGGCTAATGTAAACCCTGTTAACATTTGAAAAAAAAAAAAAAAAAGACCAGGTCAGGCTCCCTCCAGGACCATCTGCCCCACCACCCTCTCCTTTCTCTGAGGTCTTGCCCTGAGAGCACACAGGGGAGGCTTCCCACAGTCTCTTGCTCTGAGGGTGTGCCCTTTCCCCTGCCAGCCCACGGGCCCAAGGAAGCTGGTACATCTTCCTGTGCCCCCAGCATGTGACCTGGCATCAAGGACCCCCCCCTGCCTCAGCCTATGCAGACCCAGCCCTGATCATACTACCTGCTTCACGGGGCCAAAAAAGGGGCCCGGTCAAAGCAGGGTCAGTGAGGACAAGGCTGTGAGTCCCCGTGGAGGCCGCCTGCCCTCCTCGGGAGGCATCAAGAAGACCAGGGGTCCCATGGCCACCAAGTGTGAGGTCAGATCCTGGTCCACCCCCTGCCACGTCAAGAAATGGAGCTTCCAGGAAATGGACAGGGTCTCTGTCACTTCCTCTTGAGTTCTCTTTCCCAGCCTGGCTGTAATGGGCTGGAGAGTATTCCCCCCAGAAAAATGTATATGTTAGAGGGCTAAACCCCAGTTGCCCAGAATATAACTGCCCTGGGAGATAGGGTCTTTAAAGAGGTAATTAAGTTACTGTAGCCCACCAGGCTGCAGGCAAAAATACTTAAGTGGGTAGCCATTCCCTTCTCCAGGGGATCTTCCCAACCCAGGGATCAAACCTGGGTCTCCTGCATTGAAGGCAGATTCTTTACCATCCGAGCCACCGGGGAAGCCCAATTAAGTTATTATAAATGACTGTAATAAAATGAGATCATTAGGGCGAGCCCCAACCCAACTGACTGGTATCCTTAAAGAAGAGGAAATCTGAAAAACAGACACATAAAGATCACGTGGGGAACACAGCTAGAATGTGGCCATCTGCAACCAAGGAGATCAGCCTCGGGAGAAAGCAACCTCGCCAACACCTTAATCTCAGACTCCCAGCCTCCAGGAGCGGAGAACATAAACGTCAGTTGTTTAAGCCCCCAGGTCTGCAGCGTTTCGTTGCGATGGCTGAGCTGATGGCCAGCTGTGTTGTCTCTGAGTGGCGTTTCCATTCCAGGTCATAAATGTGAGCAACTATTCACAAAGTGCCTCTATACCCTCTCCTCCTCTTGGTCCCACAAGAGGAGCACTGATTTCCCTGTTAGGGTTTTCATTCTTGAAGGTATAGAACATTCTCAGCCTCCAGGATACCTGGTCTGAGAAAAGCGATGCTAAGATGCGGGATGTGAAATCGCAGGCTCCAGCCCACCCCCGAGAGTTGAGCACCCAGCCAGCCAGCCTGTCCTGTTGGCTCCAGCGGCCATGGGTTCCCCCTGGATCAGGGGAACCAAAAATCACAAACCTTGCTTCCTCCCGCCTGCATCTCTCAGCCTCTCGCTGTCACCTTTCAAATTCCCTGTGGGCTCCTGAGTACAAACGGGGGAAGGGTCAAGGGCAATTCAGCAGGATATCTACAAGGGATTCCCTCAGTGTTGATGGAGCTGTGGCTCATCCACAGTGCTGAATTTTGATTGATTGTCCTTTAATATCTGAGCAAGTGAAGGGCATCCTCGTAAAGCATCATCGCTGCCTTTAAATAGAAGGAAATCGTTTCCTTTGTGCCAGGGCAATGAAACTCAGCTTTCGTGAGCTGCAGTCCAAGGGGAAATCTTCAACAGAGGTTAAGAGTGTTAACACAAATGGTTAACAAAGGTGCTTTCAAACCACTTCACAGCCATTAACAAGCCGATATTTAAACAAACTCTCCTCCCATTAAGGGAGGTGGCTGAATAGAGCGGTTGCTTTGTACCAGGTGGGTAGAGGGGGTTGTGGGATGAGGTAGCAACATCCAGGGGTCACTTCAAGGGAGTCCTTGCTGCCCAGCTGAGGGGAGCGTGGTCAGTTGGCCCTTCCGTAACATCTTTTAAAATGACGAATGGGGAATTCCCTGACACTTTTGTGGTAAATACTCCATGCTTCCAATGCAGGGGGTACAGGCTCAATCCCTGGTCAGGGAACGAAGATCCCGCATGCTGTGATGAAAAAGTTAAAATAAATAATTGAAACAGTCAGTACTTTAAAATAAGTAAATAGAATTATCAATGCACCAAAACTCCAAGCTGTAATTACTTACCGTGGACCCCTGAACAGCATAGGATTGAACTGCATGAGTCCACTTATACAAGGATTTTTTTGTTTTTTTTGTCTTTCTGACCATGGTATTACACCACCCATGACTGTTGAATCTGGGAATGAAGAATTGCAGATATGGAGAGATGTAAAGTTATACATGGATTTGTGGATTCTCCACTGCACAGCGGGTTGGCGCCCCTAACCTCCACACTGTTCAACTGCTATAACCTAGCTCTTGGCAGTAACAAAGATGAGCTAAGAAACACGAGCAATTCATTTCAAAGTGGAGTTTTAAGAATTAGAGGATCAATTTTTCATCCTTAAGTGGATTAATTTTTCCCAAATCAAAGATGTGAATGGGAATCTGAGAGTTCCAAGAAAATTCCTACAAAGGCCCTGATTTCCAGAAATCTAATCCCATCAACCCAATCCAAGAGGGCTTCTTCTTTTGCCCTCTGGGAACACAGTCCTGAAGTGGCCATTGACAGAAGTGCTTCCTGGAGGATGTGAGGCTCATGGGGGAGAAGTAAGGTTTCCAAGCCACTGGGCAGTACCCCTTTCAGGCACAAGAGTGAGACAATCTTAGGTCATCGAGCTCAGGTGTCAGGGCACCACACAATTGCATCCTCACAAGTGATTCCAGTGAAGACCAGCAGAAGTAGTGCCCAGCTGTCTCAAGTTCAAATTGCCAACCCTCTGAATTGGAACTGTGGTACTGGAGAAGACTCTTGAGAGTCCCATGGACAGCAAGGAGATCAAACCAGTCAATCCTAAAAGAAATCAACCCTGAATTTTCAATGGAAGGACTGATGCTGAAGCTGAAGCTCCAGTACTTTGGCCACCTGATGCAAAGAGCCAACTCACTGGAAAAGACCCTGAAATGCGGAGAAAGATTGAGGGCAAGAGAAGAAGGGGGTAGCAAGGGTGATATGGTTAGATGGCATCACCAACTCAATGGATGTGGGTTTGCAAAAACTCAGGGAGATAGTGGAGGACAGGGGAGCCTGGCGTGCTGCAGTCCATGGGGTCTCAGATATAAATATCTACATACGTATATGTATATCAATGTGTGAATGGCGTGCCTATCTTGATATGCATATTTTGACATGTACAGGCATATCTCAACATATACATGGTCACACCTCAACACACAGTTGACACCACATCTATGAGCGTGTCACAACACCTGTGAGTGCCATGATATTTCAATGTGTTGTGCCATCTGTGTGCAACAATATGCCTGAGTCGTGGCCTTGGCACACATATTACAGTGCCCACGCATGTTTAGATATGCTTCGTGGCAAGACGTTCATGTGTACACCTTGACATGTGCTTTCAAGTCACAGCAGCTGTGTGCACGTTGCAATATGCACCATGCATGTCTCGACAAGCGTGTTGTCTCGACATCTCCATGTCGTGATACTCATGTCTCGGTATGTGTATTCTGTGTGTCTTGATATATGCATGTCATGATATGCATATCTCCATGTACATCAAGACCCGCGTGCATATTGCAACAGGTATGTGCATTCCTGGATGTCTCTGTGTGTGTACTGAAACGCATGCACAAAATCTCAATACAGGTGTGTGCGCTCCTCATATCAGGATATCCATACACTTAACTCGATCTGATGGGATTAGATTGATGGGATTCGACAGGAAATGTGGATTGTCCCCTCTTCCTTTTGTGAGCTACCCTGTCTCCTCATGGAGGACTTGGCAAATAAGATCAAGAATCAACAACATATGGTAGCAATTAAAAATCTTAAGAATTGCCTTGCCTATAAATACAATGCTGCAAAAAATGTTTCCTTCCCTCGAAACAAAAATGCTATCTAATAGCTATTGTTTAAAGAACAAGAAGTTGAACCATATTAAACAATGGGTTTTTAAGCCAAAAAAAAAAGGATGGAAAACACAAAACGGAAAAGGATATTAAGTGATGTCAGCCACAACTGCGGCTCCAAGGCCTTGGACCTTATATGACCAAGCCTCATTTTTCATCTATAAAATGAAGCCACAAATGCCTGCCTTGCAAATTATTGTGAGGATTCAAGAGGATACGAGGAAAGCACTTGACACGGTGCCTGTCACTTGGTAGGTTCTACACAAGCCATAACTATTTTTACGACGGGGGAAATCTTGCTTTTTAATATGCAGCAGCAGATATGCTGGCTTCCTTTTAAAATCATTCTCCAGGAACAGAACTATTACTCATCATACTATCAACAGAAACCTTTGGAAATGGCAGTCTATCAAATACACGGCAGCAGTTTGTAGGACCATGATTTGATCCTGAGACATGCAGACAGATGTCCCGAGCATGAAGGGACTGCTCCAGAGTGGCTGTCTTACAAATACCACTTCCACCTGCAACCTACAAAGAAAGTCCAAGGTCTCAGAAAAGTGTTAGTCGCTCAGTCATATCCGACCTTTGGCAATGCTATGGACATTAGCCTGCCAGGCTCCTCTGGCCATGGAACTCCCTAGGCAAGAATACTAGAGTGGGTAGCCATTCCCTTCTTTGGCCGATCTTTCCAACCCAGGAACTGAACCCCAGTCTCCTGCATTGCACGCCGATTCTTTACCATTTTAGCAACCAGGGAAGCCCAAGGTCTCAGTGAAAGTGAAGTTGCTCAGTCGTGTCCGACTCTGTGATCCCATGGTCAGCAGAGCCAGGCTCCGCCGTCCATGGGATTTTCCAGGCAAGAATACTGGAGTGGGCTAAGGTCTCAGTAGGCAAGATCAATTTTCATAGCATGGAAAGGCATATACTGCCAGATGCCTCGTTCTGTATTCCATTTTGTCCCCAAGATAACCTTGCTTAGTCATCGCTATTATCTTCCTTTTCACAGCTTGAGGAAATTGAAGCTCAGAGACATTAAAATCTTGCCCGAGGTCATACAGCAGTGAGAGTGGAACTCAGGTTTGAACTTATCAGCCCTCAAGCTCAGATTCTGAACATCCCTCCCTACTGCAGACTTCCCACCTTCTGTCCGGCTGTTCTGCAATGACCTCACTGCTCTGTATCCCTGCCCCTCTCTTATTTTCCTCTCCAGAAACACATCTTCATCATATCCCTCTTCCATGAAGCAGCCCTGGTGACTATGTGGCTTAAGCCCAGTCCCCTCACCCTGGGTCTCAGGCCTTCCTAGCCCCCTGATTGCTCTATCCTGCCCTCCACTTGAACATCAGCTCAGCCAGACCCAAGACCTCACTGTCCCCAGTGGACCTCCAATCCCAAGCCCAGTCTGATCTCACCAGACTCTGACCTCCCCACCTGACCCCAGCTGCTCCAGGCATCTTTCAGCAACTGCTCAAGGAGACAAACCCACTCACTCACTGTAGTACCTGTCGGCATGTATGCACGCTAAGTCACTTTAGTCGTGTCTGAACTCTGTGACCATATGGATGGTAGCCCACCCATTTCCTCTGTCCCTGGGGGTTCTCCAGGCAAGAATACTGGAGTGGGTTGCCATGCCCTCCTCCAGGGGATCTTCCCAACCCAAGGACTGAACCCAGGTCTCTTACATCTCCTGCACTGGCAGGCAGGTTCTTTATTACCAGCAGCACGCTAAAGCCCGTAGTACCTGTCTATCCCTGTGGTGATTTAGTGGCTTAAAACAACAGGAATTTATTCTCCTGCAGTTCTGGAGACCAGAAGTCTAAAATGGGTCAGCAGAGGGAGATGGGTCTAAAATGGGTCTCAGGGAGAATCTGTTTCCTTGTCTTTTCCAACTTGCAGAGACAGCCCATACTCCTTGGCTCATGCCTCTGTGTATGTGTGTGTGTGTGTGTGTGTGTGTGTGTGTGTGTGTGTGTACTCAGTGCTGTCTGACTCTTTGAGACTCTATGGACTGTAGCCCGCCAGGCTCCTCTGTCCATAGGATTTTCCATACAAGAGGAAATGGCATTTCCTTTTTCCTGACCCAGGGATTGAACCCATGACTCTTGTGTCTCCTGCCTTGGCAGGTGGATTCTTTACCATCGCTACCTGGGAAGGCCTTCTTCCAAGTCAACAACCACACCATCCCAACCTCCGCTTCCATTATCACATCTTTTCTCCCTCTGGTTCCCATTGTCACCTCTGACTCAGACCTTCCTGCTTGCCCCTCCCTGCCCCCAATAAGGACTCTTACAATTGCACTGGCCCATCTGGATAATCCAGAATAATCTCCTCATCTCAAAATCCTTCACTTAATCACATCCGTAAAGTGCCTTGGACGCTACAAAGTCTTCAGGGTCTGGGGATTCCAACAGGAGCATCTTGTACCTGCCACGCCCACCTTCCTAAACTGTCCTCATGTAACAGATGTGAATTGTATGGTCTCAGCTCAGATGTGTCCACTTTCCAATCCAACTGTTGCCCTTCTGAGATATTTCTATTTAGCAGCTGAAAACTTCATCTCATTGCTTCGAGATATCCTGGTCACTTCTGCTTTAAGCCAACCCTTTGCGGGCACAATGCTCCCAGCAAAGACAAAGATCATCATCTTGGACACCATCCGCTTACCTCTCTGAGATTCCTCCCTTCTCACGGACCTTCCCCGACCTGTCCCACTGGTCCCGCTTCTGATTTCTCACAGTCCCCTGCATGCGCACCACCCAGCGGTACAGGGAGTGGGGGTGGGGGGCAGCTCTGCTCTGAGCTGGAGGCAGGAGTCCTTGGGCTTTCTGGGCTGGTCTACTTCTAGCGCTGTGGCAGGTGCTGTCCAGCTCTGCCTGGAATCCTCATGCATTATTCTCTCGGCAAAGGAGGGGCCAGAGTCCCTTCTGTGGAGCAGCAGAGTCAATGGGCCATGGATCCCAATACTCTAGGCACCCTGCGAGTGCCCAGTGGAGCAACAGTAAAGTTGTGTCTTCTCGTCCTCCCAACACCAGCAAGTGCCTCCCGCCCCCATAACCCCTCAGATGTGGCTCCTCTGCCCCTCTGTGAAACTTCCTAGAGGGCTGGCAAGCCAGCTCACCCTCCTCGCTGTCGCTCTGCTTTCTTCACTGCCGGGGGGACGCTGTTCCCTGCTCTTTGGCCCCCCCTGCTTGACTGTGCTCTTTGGCTTCACCATCCTGAACGTCTCCACGACTGAGAGTGCTGGATGCCACTCTCAGTTCAAGCATGGGGCGCACCCCATATGAGATATGCACCCCCAACCCCTGTGATCAGAGCCTCCCCAGAGATGGAAGGAGACTTGGATGGTTCCTGCCCACCTGGCTTCTCTGCAGAGAGTGGAAAGAAGACCATCGTTATGACTTTCCTTCTTGACCACAGCCCCAAGGATCCGCCTCACCCACCGCCTGCCTTCCCATGGGAGAGTGAGGTGATGGGGGAGTGGAGATTAGGGAAACAGGTTCAACTGGCATGGGTCGCTTTCAAACCTGATAGACGCTGAAGCCAGGACAAAGCCCAAGGACAGCCCAACCTCTCTGCCAGAGAACCCCAGTCACACCTGCATGTGGGGATTATTAACACTTCCAGCCCCCAGGCAGCAGTGCCTCTCACACTCAGTACACACAGCGGCTCCTGTCAAAGTGCAGATTCTGATTAAGTAGGTGGGGGCCTCAGGGGGCCTCAGGTTCTACATTTCTAAAAGCCAATGCTGTGGGTCCACAGGCCACATGAGGAATATCAGGTGCTCAGGAGAGGACCCCACATGGGATGTGCATACCTGCCAGTTGACTCCTGCCACCAGGAGGGGTGGGAGGGATGGCAGGGATGGAGGGAGGGTGTAAATTGCCATCCTCAACCCCACAGACACCCACAGCCCAGCTACAGTGAAGCTTGGTGAGGCAGTTCCCCCCCTTGTTCAGGGATCAGAGAGACAGACCCCCGAACGCCAGCTGTTAGAGGCAGACTTGAGACACGAGTCACACCACCAACGTCAGCCCCACCTGCCAACTCCGCACCCTTCATCACCCACTGCTTCCTCCCCTTGCAGTAGGGGGAGTGCTCTGACCCACTAAAACACACACACACTTGCACACACGCATGCACACGTGGCACATTTCATCAGCCTTGCTCCTAGCCTGTGGTCCACTCACCAATAATAGCCTGCTTGCTCTGAGGACGCACAGCCCCCCCGGAGTTCCAAGGCTGACCAGACAATTCCAGGGGGGGCTCAAAGGGCAGCATCAAGCATGACAGTGACAAGGGCTGGACCGCAGCTCCCCTCCCCACGCTGCTCTCCAGACTGAGGGATAACAGGGGTACCTGGGCTCAAAGGGCTTCGTCAGCTGCTCTTCCCATACCCCATCCTTCAGAGGTTCCATTCAAACACCCCAAAACACCATCTCCAGGAAGAAAAGGTAAGATTTGGGGGAAGAGGTTAATCAGGCTTAACATCCCAAAGCGTTAGTCAGTCAACCCAGCAAAACTAAGAAGGAAGAAATTAAACTTTGAGCTAGAAAAATATTCATCAGCACCAGAAAAGGAACTGCTTCTCCGAAGCCCCAGTTGGCAAGGAAACGGAGCAAAAGAGCACCAGCCCACAGCTGCAGGGAGCACTATGTCGATCAAGATCGGAGCCAGCCAGTGTGAAGGGTAAGATGCATTTACTGCCAGACAGTGAGAAAAACTCTTCCACTTTGGGAAATCAACTTCTCCCTGGGACATCGTGATGACGGGAACTCTGGGCAGTTGTGTGCCCAGCCAGGCACACCTAGCGGCTTTCTCATTAAATGGGGAGCTCAAAGAACCTTCCTCTCCCTCCCGCTCTCCAAGGCCGAAGTCTTGTTATCCTATTCATTCCCTGTGGCACCCCAGACTCACACTTCTGATTATGGAAAGGAGCTGGGTAGGCACTGAATTGAAAGTGGGGTGTGGATACAGAGTCACTCCCAAGGTTCTGGGGTGGAGAGTATATTACTAGGGGACGTTAGGTGATGCCACGGTGATAAACAATCTCAAAGTCTCCGTGGCATGAAACAGTGAAAGAAGGGCTTCCCTTATGACTCAGATGGTAAAGAATCTGCCTGCCATGCAGGAGAGCTGGGCTCAATCCCTGGGCTGGGAAGATCCCCCGGAAGAGGGCACAGCAACCCACTCCAGTGTTCTTGCCTGGAGAATCGCATGGACAGAGGAGCCTGGTGGGCTACCGTCCACGGAGTCACAAAGATTCGGACATGACTGAGCAACTAACACTTTCATTTTCATTCTCTTTCTCCCTGCATGACCAACGTAGGTCAGCTGGAGGCTTTGCTCTGGGTCATGCTCATTCCAGAACCCCGCTAATGGGGCAGCCAGCATCTCAGAGAAGGCAAGTCACTGCAGCAGGGAAAGAGAAACAGGCGCAGGCAAGGCCCTGGCTCTTGGAGCATGTGCCCAAAAGCAACACACATGTGTTCACTCACACTTCACTAGCTGGAGCAAGTCATGCAGCCAAACCTCATTTTAAATGGGAGGGGAAGGCAGTCTTGTCAGTCTCCCAGAGGAGAGAGCCAGAATGTTCCTGCATACATAGCCCAGATAACTACCATGGGAAGGGTGGGGAGCATCAGAAAAGGGAAGGGAAGAAAATGTAGAGGGAGATGAGAGGAGCAGGGAGGAGGAGAAGGTGGAGAGAAACCTAAGGGGCGAGGAAGGGACTCCCGGGTGCCCAAAGCCACGATGTCCCTTGAAGACAATGCTGAACAAACGAGAACACGCGTGGCTACACGGATTTGGAGGGCGTCTGCGCGTTCTGACCTTTGCCTGGCTCCGTGGGAAGAGGCCCAGGGCCCGGAGACATCTCTGCTGCCCACCCCCGTAGGAGGAGGCAGGCCCGGCCTTGGTGGGCTGCCGCCCAGACCATTCTGTCTGATTCACCTTGCCTCTCTCCTCCGCCGTCCCCAGAGGCCCCTTCAGCCCAGGGAACATCTTTCTGGGAAATCTCATTTCGCACCCTGGCAGCAAGCTCAATTCCTCCTGTCAGATCCTCCGGGCTGCCCTATAAATAAGGCCCGAATTCTTTATCGCTGGAGTCGGCAGAGGCTTACACGTGGGATGACCTGACTCACGCTGTAGTCATATTTTCATAAAACCTGTGCACAGAGCTTCGTTTGAAGAGGGACGTGGTGGGAGGGAGGGTGATGAAACAGATCTCTCTTTGCAGCCGGGGCCCCTCCCCCTTTGGGGTGGGTCTCAGGTTAACAGTGGCGTCTGGAAATCAAAGTCTAAAGTCAGCGAGCTCGTCCACCTAGTTCAGACAGAAGGCATAACTGCTGATGATTCTTGGTGGCGTCTCTGATAGCCCTATCTCGTCTCCGGGAGAGCCAGACCCTGGCACAGTGTTCTTGCTCAAGCCGGGCCACCTAATCCCAGCCAAACCCACTCTCAGTCCCTGACACCTTCTCTGGGCTGGGATCACATCCCACCTACATCCCAAGAGGCAGGCGTAATACCAGTGAAGGCGTCGTAAGTTCAAAGTCAAGGTCTCCGGAAAAGAAGAGTACAGTCCTCCAGACTGGACAGTAATAGCGAAGCAAGCACCAGGCTTCACAGACCCAGCAGAGCACAGAGCAGCGGGTGGCAGCAGGGACGGGAGGGAGGCTGTGAGCTGGAGGCTGCATGCCTCGAATACATCCTCACCTGTAACCCTCCCAGCAGCCCTTTGATGGGGTCTTGTCTTTCTCATCTTAGAGATGAAGATACTGAGGCTCAGGGAGGTCACTTACCCCAGATCACACAAGCGGGGAGGGACAGAGCTGGCGTCTGAAGTCAGCCTGTCTTGACTTTCTGCTGCCCTCGGGCTAACCTAGTAGAGACAGATTTCTCGACGCTCAGGTGTCAGCAGGTTTGCTGCGGAGTGATTTCTTACCCAATATCATGGACGCGCTCAGGATCCTATAAATAAGAGTAGCTCTTCAGCTCTCAGCTCTGCAGATAAACAGACTTCTGATAGCCTCTCCCTCACCATGGTAAAGAAGTTTATGAGACTAGGAAGAAAAAATCCTTGGAAGGAAGCCACCGCCTGCCTCCCAGCGGCAGAGGTAATTCAGAGGAAAATGTCTCCATTCTCTCTTGAACCCGTGTGTGGAAATAAGAGGTGGCCTGGCAGGAAAGTAAACAAGAGAGACCACAGGTGAAGCACAGGGAAATAATGAAAAGCAGATACAGGAAACAAAAGATAGTGCAAGAAAAGACCCACGGGAAGGGGGTCAACATCTCACGTTTGGGCTGTTGGGTCCAGCTCAGGGATTTACCAAAAGGACAAGTTTCCCTGGATAGGTTGACAATTTCCTTCAGTGCCAATCAGTATCATCTAATAAGTTTCAACCCTGTCTTTTTTTTTTTTTAACTTGGCCCCAGCTGGTGGGATTTTAGTGCCCCAACCAGGGACTGAACCGGCAGCCCCAACAGTGAAAGCACAGAGTCCTAACTACCAGACCATCAGGGAAGTCCCCCTGTCTGTCTTGTATGAGAACATGTGTGCTTAGTTAAGGAGGATTTGGATACAAGCCTCTTTGGTGGGGTCTAGAATGTTCAGACAGAGCCCATGGCACTGGCTGCCAAGAGCTGGTAGGAATGCTGGCTCAGAGGTCACAGTGGAGAGAGAAGATGCCCCCCTGGCCCAAGTCCAGGTGGAAAGGGTGTTGATCTCGGGGAACTGGAATCAGAAGAAAACTATGGACCACAGTTGTCTTCATGTGGGTCCTCCAGAAGCAGAGCCTCAGGCAAGGACTGAAGAGCAAACAGCTTACTGGGGACGTGGTCCTAGGAAACTCTGGTAGGAGGTAGGGAAGGCGGGCATAAAGGGTGGTCTACCAAGCAGGTGAGCCACATGGGTAGTTGCAAGAACAAAGGATTCCATGCTCTCTCCCCTTTTATTATGGGTAAGTGTTAGTTGCTCAGTCGTGTCCAGCTCTTTGCAACCCCATGGACTGTAGCCCACCAGGCTCTTCTGTCTGTGGAATTCTCCAGGCAAGAATACTGGAGTGGGCTGGCTATTGTTTCCTCCTCTAGGGGATCTTCCTGACACAGGCATTGAACCCGGGTCTCCTGCATTTCAGGTAGACTCTTTACTGTGTGAGCCATGAGGGCCATAAAAGTATAAAAGAAACCTGAATTCTAACTCGGGGAACATGGTTCTTTGGGACACTATCTTCTCAGTCCACTATCTTCCTGGTCTGCTGGCTTTCAGAATAAAGTTGCTATTCTTTGCCCCAACATCTCGTCTCCAGATTTATTGGCCTGTTGTGGGGAGACAGATATGAGCTTGGACTCAGTAACAAGAGTGAATATACATATATATTCACTGTGTTGTATACCTAAAACTATACAATGTTCTATGCCAATCTTATCTCAATTCCTTTATTTTTAAATACAAAAAAAAGTCAGAGTGAGCATCAGGTTTGAAAATGAGCAGTTGACATACTTCACTTAGTATGATAAACTCTAGGTCCCATCCATGTTGCTTCAGGTGACATTATTTCATTCTTTTTTATGGCTGAGAAATACAGAGAAAGACAAATATCATAGGATATCATTATACACGGAATCTATACACATGAACTTCTTTACAAAATAGAAACAGAGTCACAGACTTAGAAAACAAACTTACGGTTACCAAGGGGGAAAGGTGAGCAGGAGGGATAAATTAGAAGGTTGGGATATACATACTGCTGCTGCTGCTGCTAAGTTGCTTCAGTTGTGTCCGACTCTGTGCGACCCCACAGACGGCAGCCCATTGGGCTCCGCCATCCCTGGGATTCTCCAGGCAAGAACACTGGAGTGGGTTGCCATTACCTTCTCCAATGCATGAAAGTGAAAAGTGAAAGTGAAGTCGCTCAGTCGTGTCTGACTCAGCGACCCCATGGACTGCAGCCCACCAGGCTCCTCCATCCATGGGAGTTTCTGTTGGGACCTAACAAACACCATGATAGGCTTCAGGGACTAAGATAGGCCTCACGGGAAAAGCTGAGTCATTGCCCAGTGAGGTCATCCCTGCGGATGCCAAGACTTGTTTAATCAGCACACTCCCCGTAACCTGGTTTGAGTTTATCAGGACGTAAAAGACATCCCCCTGCAGCCAATAAAGATTAGCCAATCAGCCCTTGCCAACTCCCTGTAAACCTATAAATACTGCTGTAAACGTGGGCTCGGGGCTCTTGCTCCACTGCATTGGATGTGGCGGGAGAGCCCTAGCTCAAGCTAGAAATAAAACCCCTTCATGCTTTTGCATTGCCGTGGATGTCTTATTCTCTCAGTTTTGGGGACTCGGACTCTGGGCATAACAGTTTCCAGGCAAGAGCACTGGAGTGGGCTGTCATTGCCTTCTCCAATATACATACTACTATATATAAACTAAATAATCAACAAGGACCTACTATATAGCACAGGGAACTCTGTTCAATTGATAACCTAAATGGGAAAAGAATCGGAAAAAGAATAGATATATGTATAACTGAATCACTTTGCTGTATGCATAAAACTAACATAACATTTGTAAATCAACTATACTTCATTATGACTCTTAGCGGTGGAGCACTCAGCTCATGTGTCGAGGAAGAACGCAGCTAGCTGCGAGGATTAATGTGAACTGCAGGACACATTGATCCTTGACACTTTAAACACACTTTCGGCCCCCATTATAAAATTTTTTTCTTAGTTTTTAAATTTTTTAACATTTTTAATATAATTTTTTTAATAAAGAAAGTGAGCAGTTATAAAGAACATGCCACAGGTCACAATCCAGAGGGCTAGCTGGGACTCGAGTCAGTTACAGTCAAGAGCTGTGGAGGATGGGATGGTGCTGGAAGGCTGCAGAGCTGGGACTCTGTTGTGTGTTTTCGGGATCAGCAGTGTCTATCAAATTCCTTGGGCTTCCAAGACCACACGTGGTGGACCCCAGGCCCCATCACCTCCCTGCACAGGCTTACCAGCTAGTGGTGTACAGGTCACTTTATATCACTTTATACTAATGGTCCAGTGGTATAGCAGGATCCACAGGGCACAGGCCCTGAGGTTAAGGCCCCCTGGGCCCTGATTTCCTCCCTGTCGTTTGCTGGCTATGGACCAGTCAGGTCCTTTCACACAACTCAGCCTGTAAAATGATGTGTAAAATGAGAGTGGTTAAGAATCCACCTGCCAACGCAAAGGACACGCATTCAATCCTTGGTCCAAAAAGATTCCACATGCCTCGAGGTAAGTAAGCGTGGATGCCACACCTACTGAGGCCCAAGCTCTAGATCCTGAGCTCTGCAGCAGGAGACGCCACCACAACGAGAAGCTTGACCACAACCATACAGAAGCCTCTGCTCACTGCAGCCAGCAAAGCCCGCGTGCAGCACGAAGACCCAGTGCAGCCTAAAATCAATGAGTTAACTAATTTTAATTTTAAAATTAATTAGTTTTAAAAAGGGGTTTCCCAGGTGGCTCAATGGTTAAAGAATCCACCAGCCAATGCAAGAAACTTGGGCTCAATCCCTGAGTTGGGAATATCCCCTGGAAAAAGAAATAGCAACCCACTCCAATATTCTTGCCTGCAAAATCCCATGGACAGTGGATCTTGGAGGGCTACAGTCCATGGGGTCGCAAAGAATTGGACACGACTGAGCACACGCACACACACACACACACACACACATTATTGTGTGGTGTTGATACACAATACAAACATGGGGGATGGGAGGGGAGGTTAATAAGCTCATCCCGTCCCAGCCAGCCTGCTTTAGCTAGTGACCCCTCATTCACCCCACACCCCTAGGCAGCTAAGAAGCCCCAGAAGTGCTCTTGTCTGGGGTGGTGGCAAGAAGACTCTGTGTTCCTTCACTTCTCTGTTAGGCTCACGACTCTCCAAGCTCTAATTTACCCACCCGTGGATAGAGGTTGGATCAGCTTGTAACAGATTTGTTCACAGATCAAAGTCATCTGGCAGAGCATCTGCAGGCTGACCCGAGCGCAGCGAGTGTGTCTGAGTCTCTGCACTCAGCCTGCACCCCGGCAGATGGATTAGCAGAGAGGGAGCACCCGTGAGAAAGCCTGATGACCCCACTTGCCCGGGGACCACTGAAGCGTCATGTTTGGACTCTTTGTACGTACGACCCTTTTCACACATTGCTTCGGATTACAACGCGACAGGAGCAAGATTTATTAGCAGGTAAAGTTTCTCCACCTCCCCATTTGTTGCCTCTCCCCCTCATCCTGCTAAAAAAATAATTTATATATATATATAAAAAAAAAAAAACCCTGGGCCTCTCTGGTGGCTCAGTAGTAAAGACTCCATCTGCCAGTGAGGAGACTCCATCTGCCAATGCAGGAGACACAGTTTGATTTCTGATCAGGGAGGATCCCACATGCCAAGGAGCAACTAAAACCATGCGCCACAAATATTGAGCCTGTGCTCTAGAGCCCAGGAGCTGCAACTCCAGAGCCTACGCACCGCAGCTACTGAAGCCCATGCACCCTGGAGCCTATGATCTGAGACAAGAGGAGCCACTGCAATGAGAAGCCGGTGCACAACTCGAGAGTAGCGCCCGCTCAGCGAACTAGAGAAAAGCCCAAGCAACCACAAAGACCCAGCACAGCCCCAAAGAAATAGTCATTAAAAAAAGAGACAACCACCTCTTTGTCAACTGGTTCCAGGACACTCAGTAATGCCAGATGAAAAGGAGCTAAACTGATCCACACAATGAAAAGTGGTGAGAAGGAAAAGGGACTAGGGTAGGGGTGGGGATACAGGACTAAGAAGGAGAGAGCTTGGATCTGGCAAGTGCAGGTACCGGAACCACTGTGGAAAATGAAGACAGGCAGGAATGGGAATTCAGAGAGTGCGACTAAAGACTATATAAATCGGGAGCATGCTGATTACCACCTGAGGAGCTGGATTCTACAAAGTCTGTAGGTCCTACTCGGTCACAGGAACCCCTGCTGCCGCCTCCCCTGGATGGTTGTTAGTGTCCTCGACAGAGTCTCACACTGCAGTGAGTGAGCTCCAGCCCAACTGAAAACCAAGTCTCAGCGGCTTCATCCCTGAGGGCGGCCAGGTCAGGATGGTGTGTCCCCAGGACAGTTTAACGGCAGGGTTCATGACTTCCCTGACAACTTGCACACGTCTACTGCTGCACAGAAAGCGCCGGGAAGACAAAACCGCCCACTCCAGCCATCTCTCCCCAGCAGGCGCCTACGGACGCCTCGTTTGTTGTTCTGTCGCTAAGTCATGTCTGATAGTGAAGGATAGGGAAGGCTGGCGGTGCTGCAGTTCACGAGGTCGCAAACAGTAGGACAGGGACTCCTTTCAGTTCAGTTCAGTCGCTCAGTCGTGTCCGACTCTTTGTGACCCCATGAATCACAGCACGCCAAGCCTCCCTGTTCATCACCAACTCCCGGAGGTCACTCAGACTCACGTCCATCGAGTCCAAGATGCCATCCAGCCATCTCATCCTTGGTCGTCCCCTTCTCCTCCTGCCCCCAGTCCCTCCCAGCATCAGAGTCCAATGAGTCAAGTCTTCTCATGAGGTGGCCAGAGTACTGGAGTTTCAGCTTTAGCATCATTCCTTCCAAAGAAATCCCAGGGCTGATCTCCTTCTGGTTGGATCTCCTTGCAGTCCAAGGGACTCGCAAGAGTCTTCTCCAACACCACAGTTCAAAAGCATCAATTCTCCGGCGCTCATCCTTCTTCACAGTCCAACTCTCACATCCATACATGACCACAGGAAAAACCATAGCCTTGACTAGATGGACCTTTGTTGGCAAAGTAATGTCTCTGCTTTTGAATATACTATCTAGGTTGGTCATAACTTTTCTTCCAAGGAATAAGTGTCTTTTAATTTCATGGCTGTCACCTTAGGATTGTCAAAAACAAATCCAAGGACTTCCCAGGTGATCCAGTGGCTAAGACTCCACACTCTCAATGCAAGGAGCCTGGGTTCAATCCCTGGTCAAGGGAATTAGATCCCACATGCCACTAAGACTCGGTGCAGCCAAATAAATAAATAAATACTAAAAAACAAACAAATCCAGACCTTGTAAGCAAAGACTTATTCAAAAGGCTTATTGGAGGGTGGGGTGCAGAGTATTGCTTTAGAAGGAGAGGAATCTGTTACAAAAGGGAGAAAATTCTGACCATAAGCATCTCTAGAGTTAGGCAAAAAGAATTTTCCTTTTACGGGAAAACTTCAGCAGGTGAAGCTTCAGATGGAGAGCAAAGAAGCAAATTATCTCCAAATCGCAACAAAGTAGGACCTCTGGGGAACTTTACATCATCCAGATCAGCCTTCAGGATTTGTGAGAAGTAAGAAGGACTCCCCGTAAAACCCTGAGGACTTACTGTCCAGGTGAATTGTTTTTCTTCCCAAGTAAAGGGAAAGCACCGGTTAGCTTCAACAACTGGCATTCGCAAGAATGCACTGCATAAATCAATTATGGCCGATAATTTACTTTTGGTGGGAATGGATGTTAGGAACATAAAGCTTGGGGAAAACCAGGTGTAGCAGGAGAACAGTGTCATTTATTGCTCAGAGGCCCTGGACAATTTATCAGCTGTTCTAATTGGGGAGAGCGGGGGCTACGCTCTACTTGCCGTGGGTGGGCTTCTCATTGCTGTGGCTTCTCTGGTGCACAGGATCTAGGCACTAGGGCTTCAGTAGTTGTGGTTCATGGGCTCAGGAGTTGTGGCTCCCAGCTCTAGAGCAGAGGCTCAGTAGCTGTGGGACTCAGGCTTAGCTGCTCTGAGGCATGTAGGATCTTCCTGGATCAGGGATCAAACCTGTGTCTTGTGCATTGGCAGGCAGATTCTTCACCACTGAGTCACTAGGGAAGCCCCAAAACATAAGTATTATGGGGATTAGTACAAGGAATAATGAGGCCTTGATCCTTGTAATCTTCTACCATGGACTTTAATGCCCCGAAGCTTTAATGCTTCTTTACATATAGGCTATTGATTCATTCTGGGAAGAGGTTTTGAGGGATCTATTTGAATCTTGATGGCAGCTGTCGGAGATTTTGCCCATATAGAAGGCAGTAGCTGATTCAATAGAAATAGATGATCATTGTTTACAGAATCAGCCCTAGTACAGTAGAGAGTGAGCAAATAAAAGATGTCGAAATGTCATTAAACTAACCTGGTTGGTTGCTTTGATAACTACTGTCAAGTACTAAAATGATTTCCCCCTTTTGGAAGAAAGAAATTCTGGAATAATATTTCTTTAAGAAGCCTCAGTCTAATAAGTGGATGGAGCAGCAGAATTAAGGAGAAAGGAATGTGCAACTCCCAGGGGGCCTAAATGGAAGGGAATAGGTTCAGAGAAAGAAACCCCTGGAGGTCCAATAGAGATCCCCACTATCTGAACTGTTTTAACACCCCAACACAGGGGCTATTTTATTTTTTTAATATTTATTTACTTGGCTGTGCCAGGTCTTAGTTGTGGCACACAGGATCTTTAGCTGTGGTATGCAAATTCCTAGTTGCAGCAGATGGGATCTAGTTCCCTGAACCTCAAAATATTTACAAAACTGGGATCACTTTTCTCAGAGACTTTTTTCTCTAGAGTAAAGGAATAATTCTCAAACAGCCTAAACAGCTCAAATTGCTCAAACAGCCTGTAGCTCAAATAGCCTGAAGGCCTAATACCGCCAGTTCTAAGGGAAAGGTCTGGCCCCAGAGTAGTCAGGCCCTAAGCTGCTCAACAGAGTTCCAATAGAAGAGCCCCTATTCCAGATGAATTGGGCCAAGCTGAACCGGCACAGTTCCAATGAAAAAGCCCCTGTTCCCAAGGGAATGGGCCAAAGTTAGCCAGATCCACTTGGGACAGTCTGATTTCAAAATTAGGCCAAAACTTACATTCAAGAACAAGGCTATTTTGTTAAAGCTATTTTAAGAAATAGCTCCCCAACAAAACCTGGAGAGCTTCAAATTGCAAGGAGCATAGGGCTTCCCTGGTGTCCAGTGTTGAGACTCTATGCTTCCAACGTAGGCGGTATAGGTTTCCTCCCCGGTTGGAAAACCAAGAACCCATATGCTGTGCAGCATGGCCAAAAAAATTACTTTTTTCCTTTAATTAAAAAAAAAAATGCAAGGAGGGCAGAAGCTCAGACCCAAGAGAAAATCTTACTCTCAAATTCCAGGCAGTGAGAAAAGCAGTGAGCAACACCAGGCTCAATGTGCGTACTGCACCCGCTCGCTCCCTGGCCTCAGAGTTCTCAGGGGTCTTGTCTAGATACCTGTATGGGTCACCAAAATGTTGACCTTAAGCAGACCGCCAGCAACAGAAGGAAAAAAGAAAAAAGGCTTTACTTGGGATCAACAAAAAGTTGTAATTCAGGGTCCACAGCCATGGTGAGTCACATGCAAGTTCCCAGCAAAAAAAAATAGAGAGGAGAACTCTTTTACAGAAAGGAAAGGAAGTTGAGAGGGGACTACAGTAAGCATATGGCCACGCGTTGGCTGAGCTATGACTGTCTCTCCATCAGCTGCACTCTTGCAAGCAAGAAAAGGGAGTCTTTCTCCTTCTTGCTGGGCTCTGCTATTGTCACAGGGGGTGAGAGCTCCCCCTTCCGGTCCCCTGTCTCTATCTAATTAAGGTTTCTGTTCATTTCTTGGTTTCCCAGATGGCTCAGCAGGTAAAGAATCCGCCTGCAATGCAGGAGTCACAGGAGACTCAGATTTAGTCCCCGTGTCAGGAACATCCTCTGGAGAGGAAAAGGCAACCCACTTCAGTATTCTTGCCTGGAAAATACCATGAGTAGAGGAGCCTGGCGGACTATACAGTCCATACGGTCACAGTCAGACACAACTGAGCGTACATGGCAGAGCTGGCAGTTGAGACGGTAAAGAATCTGCCTGCAACGCAGGAGACCCGGGCTTGACCCCTGGGTCAGGAAGATTCCCTAGAGAAGGGAAGGGCTACCCACTTTTACACTTCTTGCCTTCTGCGTTTTGTTCTCTCCTTTTCATGACTCCTCAGAGAACCCTTAAGAGCTCCCTCCAACCCATAGATGAGCCACTGGGCCATTATTGCAAAAGTCTTTCATGGAGAAAGACCTATTCTTGTCGTCAGAGTTTCCCCAAAGCACAATCACAAGGTAACGGTGTGAAGCTGGTAAGCTTGGGTTCCTCCCTAGTGGTCCAGCCGCTAAGATGCCACACTCCCAGTCCAGGGGGTCCAAACGCGATCCCTGGTCAGGGAACTAGATCCCACATACCGCAACTCAGAGCTCACACACAACCAAAGACTCTGCATACCACAACCAACGTCAAAGATCTCCCATGCCACAACTAAGACCTAGGGCAGCCAAATAAATAAATACATTTTTAAAAATTTCACAGATGACAAATTTTATGTTTTGGAGCTGTTAAATTTTTGTAAATTTTATGTTTTTAGTTCTGTTTCTTCATTTTTTTAAAATTATCAGTATATCAGCCCTGAAGAACAGCAGGACGATAACAGAAAGCCAGAGACCCCAAAACTCATTTGATGGTCATTCAAGACAATCATGCTGCTGCCTCGGGAAAAGGAATGTCACTGCTGTCTCAGGGGCGCAGGGCCTCTTCTGGGCCCTGGGGTGCAGATCATTTCACCTTTGCCCCTGGTGTTCATGTACTTTGGCCCACATGCCAGGAACCTACCAACCTACACAGCATCCTTGTGCAAATTATCTAAGCACACTCCTTCTTCATAGAACAAGCACCCTCTACACATTGCCGGCTGGTAGAAGGAACCTCTATGCAAAGAAAAAGCTACCCTTCCTCTGGATAGAAGCAGGCCTATGTCACAGTGCATGACTTGGCCAGCAAAATGTAGACTAGAATTCACAAACCCCTCTACCTTCTGCCTTTGCTCAGTGCACAAACCTCATAACCGCATTTGGCAGACCTGTCCATAACTTCCTTCAACAGTTCAGTTCAGTTCAGTCGCTCAGTTGTGTCCAGCTCTGTGACCCCAAGGACTGCTGCACGCCAGGCCTCCCTGCCCATTGCCAACTCCCGGAGTTTACTCAAACTCATGTACATTGAGTCGGTGATGCCATCCAACCATCTCATCCTCTGTCATCCCCTTCTCCTCCTGCCTTCAATCTTTCCCAGCATCAAGGTCTTTTCCAATGAGACGGTTCTTCGCATCATATGGCCCAAAGTATTGGAGTTTCAGCTTCAGCGTCAGTCCTTCCAATGAATATTCAGGACTGACTTCCTTTGGGATAGACTGGTTGGATCTCCTTGTAATCCAAGGGACTCTCAAGAGTCTTCTCCAGCACCACAGTTCAAAAGCATCAATCAGCAGCCCCGAAGTCTGACTTGAATAGGACCTCTCCACCTAACAAGTTAATTGCTCATTTGGCCTTTCTGGGGTCTCTGCTGCCCCTCAGCTGGACCTTACTCTATTTCTGGCATTTCTTCCTGCTAAATCCACTGACTCAAACTGCCAGGACCCCTGGGAGGTCCACACTCCTAGTGCCACCACCATCATCACCATCCAAAATTCTTCCACAGCTCATAGTGCATGAAAGAATTCACCCATGTGTTTACAGCCAAGTCTCACGTACAGAAGTTCAAATGCATTTCCTTTCAGATCCCTGGCTGGCTGTTCAGCTCCAAGCCTTCCTTGTCTTCAGAGCTTTTTTTCCTTGGGGAATACTTGGGAAGGGGTGGAATGACTGCCGTCTTAATGAGTGACCCTTCATCCACATAATCAGCCAGTTTTATTGGAAAATGCCTCATTGCCTGGGCCTTGTATATTACTTCTTATGTTGTATAAAGTGTTCAGAGCAACAAAAATTGAGACCCAAATAGAGGAGAGTCATTTCAGCGGGAGTTATTGAACTGCTATGAAGTATGTATTCTGGCTGACCCCACTAGGGTCAGTCTCCTCCATCCATTTCTTATCTCAGTGGAAACATCATTTCCATGGAACAAAATAAACCCTCTCCCATTCCTTCTAAGAAAGGGAAGAGAGAAAGAAAATAAATAACTGCTGACATCCAACCTGTTAGTGACTTTGTGGCTCCCCACGAAAGCTTCTTACAGAATTTTGCTTTTCCTCTCTGGCTCTTCAAGAGTAAACTAAAATTAGTCTGATATGAAAGGCTGCAGCCTTGTCATTGCTTATGAAAAAGAAGCTATCTCCCTGCTCCCGTGCTCCTGGCCCTGTTCCTGCAGGAGTCGGATCAATGTCACCGCCAAGGCTGGCATGTCATCGGTGTTGGCAGGTACCACCGTGAATGCGGCAGAGAGGCGGGTGTCCCACTGACAGCATCAGCTGTTGTTTCGCGTGTTCCCAGTCAGGATGTCACATACAACAGAAGGAGACGGCAGGGAAGAGCCCCAACAAGCAAAGGGTGTCACACGGAGAATTCTCTCAAGCCGTCACCCCGGCCTCTCACTCCTGTTTACAACAGAGATGCCCAGACCCCCTTCCCTCGGTCCCCTGGCACACAAAAATGAACATTTAAATCTGTCTCAGACCCACATCATTCATTCATTCATTCATTCATTCACTATTTATTGAGCCTTTCTCTTATGGGCTGAATTTTGTCTTCCACCAAATACATGCACTGGCGTCCTCGCTCTCCTATGATTCAGAATGTGACCATATTTAAAGATATAGGTCATCAAAGAGTGAGTAAGTTAAAAGGAGGCTCTTGGGATGTCCAACAAACCACAAAGGTTTACCCTATAGCATAGTAAAATTTGAATGATAGTCAATATCTTGTAATAACCTATGATGGAAAATAGTTTCAAAAATAATATATGTGTATAACTGAGTCACCTTACTGTACACCTAAAACATTATAAGCCAACTATACTTCAATAAAATATACGTATTTTTTAAAAAGGAGGTTCCTGGGGTCGCCCCTCATCCAGTGTTAATTCTCACCTTGTTCAGCCTTCTGTTGTCTATTACCCTACTAGACAGTAATCTCCACGATGCAGGTACTTGGGCCATCTGGTCCATCACTATATTCCCAGCACTTCAAACAGTGCTGGGCCCACAGGAGGCACCCAACAAATCTCTGTAGAATGGTTGAATCATATCTGCAAACTGACCATAATAAGGTGCTTAGAAAACTTAGAGATGATGGTGCTGATGATAATGACAATGATGATGG
>SJYF01000598.1:3069060-3087895 GCA_006410515.1 Procapra przewalskii | reverse complement strand
GTGGTGGTGATGGTGGTGGTGATGGTGGTGGTGGTGGTCGTGGTGGTGGTGATGATGTTGATGATGGTGATGATAATTACAGTGTTCACGACGGTGATGGTAACAGTGATGATGATCAAAATTCCATGGAAATTAAAGGAACTGACATCCCCAAATGACAGTGCTTTCCCTGCAGGTGGGTAAGGAGGAGATCTTTAAATCCCTCTCCTTGAACTAGCCCAAATGAGGTTCAAAGGAATCATTCCAAAGTTGTCCAGTTTTAGGACTGAAGAACAACATCTGGGAATGAATTGAATCCTGGGAGGTTAAAACCAACAGAGAATACTGGGCTTGGCTAAATCCCAGGGTGATAAATCAAGAAGCTGGAACCACGTGGGGACACCCTAGCCAACTTCCTTTCTCCCCTAGAATTGGGCCTCCACCAGCCACTACTTCTGGCCCAGGGGCTGCTTGCACCCGCCTTCTGCTAAGTGTCCTGACACCAACACTGGAGTCCTCTCAAGCACCAGCCACACACACACTGGGTCATGTTTCTTTCTTGCTTTGACCACGAGGACCCTCAGAGCCAATTAGCAGCACCCACCCCTTGGCTCCAGCCTTAGTAAAACTATCCAACTTTCTAGCCTCTATTCCTACATATTATGATCTCATTCTGGCCTGTCTTCCTCTTCTACTTCTATTCTCCCCTTATCCTGACTCATGCTTCTCCTTATTTTCCATTTTAATGTGTAGTTTTTGTTTTCTAAACTGTCTCAGGTAGCTTTAAAATCATTGCATTCTCACACAGTTACCTTTGACTCTTTGTGACCTTATGGAGACTGAACCCGGGTCTTCTGCATTACAGGCAGATTCTTTACCATCTGAGTCACCAAGGACACCCCATACATTGCCAGCTGGAGCCTCAAAGTTGGCACAGCAGGCTCTGAACAGGGATGGGGGCTACTGAGAAAGAGCCAGAACCCAGGCTTTCTGCATTTCCTAAGTGGGAGCCAGGAGATCATATTCCACTTATCCCAGACACACAAAAGCTCCTAAATCCCTAAGAAAAGGTCAAGTGCCTCCCAAGTGTCTGATTTCAAGGACCAAGCTCTGTATTTCCCACATAGTCTGCTTCCCTTCCATTTAAACTCATGAAGCCCCTTAGGGACTGGTTTCAAGTAATAGAAACTGCCTAGAGAGAGTCAAGGGAGACATACTGAGTTTGCAGGTGACCTCAGTCCCTGCCCTCCCAGAAGGCCCATCCCACCTCCATCTCCCATGTGTATACACACACACACACACACACACACACACACACACACACACACACAGGGCCACATATGCCATGGCCCACACACACGCATGCATGCCCACACCATCCACATATATTTTCCCCTTCAACTCTCTCCCAGGAGCTGACACATCAGTCCGCAAAGACCCTGGGAAGTCCAAGATACTAATTGGTCTGCCCAGATTCACATGAGGAGCTCAGGTGACCAGATCAAGCCCTGGAAGACAGGTGCAGAAAATACAAGTAGATAAGTACATTTACCAGTAACAGAAACAACTCTCACTGGCACATGGAATCTTTACCTAGAAGTAGATCAGAAAATAAATGGTGCTGGTGGGAGAGAGCTCCAGATAGGCTCAGATTCCTTCTGGCTGGTGTGCAGAAGTGAGTAGCCAACAGAAAAGTGGGGTTCCTTTTCTCCAGCATGGACTGTGATTCTGGATCAGGAAGGCACAGGGCATGAATCCAAGGGAGGAGGGCTTCTGCTGTTTTCCAGACCACCTGGCTTCTTTTACAGATGAGGAAACTGAGGCTCAGAGGCCCAACGTCTGCTGTATGCAGTTGGGCAGGTTATTGTCTCCCGGAAGTCCAGCCTGCCTGGAGCCTGCCCCACACTCAGAATGCCATACCTCTGCCAGTTTCCACAATCTTGTTGGAACAACAAGCTTCTTTCAGTCTGAGGGACCCTAGGTTCCCTCCTTACCCTCCCCCTGCTTCCAAGTATGTCCAAGCACAAAGCCGGACATAGGAGCAGAGCAGCAGGGAAGAGGCATAACTCAAGAGAGAAGGGTCCTGACCTGGGCAATTTACACCCACCTCTGGGGCTTGGTATCTCATCTGTAAAATGGGAGAATAATAAGTTTCCTCCCAGCTCAGCTGCTCCCTGATCCAATACCACTCGAGAGAGCCAGGAGAACTGGGATGCTCACAAACTTTGCCTTTTGCTTGCCCTAACAGGCCCCCCTTTCCAGGACGGGCTTCTCCCTTCTGCTACTGCCCCAACAGAAAAGCTCACAGTTCTCGCACTACCCAGCTTCTCGGGTCATGGAGAAAAGATCATTAGGAAGAATAACTTACAATGAATGATAAAAAAAAAAATAAAATAAAATAAAAAACAGATCCTAGAGGACTTCCTTAGTGGTACAGTGGATAAGAATCCACCTGCCAACGCAGGGGACACAGGTTCGATCCCTGGTCCGGGAGGGTTCCACATGCCGTAAAGCAAATAAGCCCGTGCACCACAGCTACTGAAGCACACGCAGCCTAGAGCCCTCGCTCCACAAGAGAAGCCACTGCAATGAGAAGCCACACAGCGCAAGGAAGAGTACTCTCTGCTGTAACTAGAGAAAGCCCACGAGCATCAGTGAAGACTTAGCACAAAACAAAAACAATAACGACAACAAAACAAATCCTGAAAAGGGCAGTGCCAAACCCGACAGACGCAAGAGAGCTGAGCCCAAGCCTAGAACAGGGTCATCCGACCCCCAGCTCAGTGCCCTCCCGGGGCATGCCAAGGTGTTGGCTGCCTCTGGGGCACATCCTCTAGAGGCCGGGATGACCCCACACACAGCTTGTCCTGCCTGGGTCTCAGCGTCCTGGGACCGTGTCTCTGGCCCACATGTGTGGTCCTGAATGGTCACTAAATGAAAATGAGATGACTTGGGTGGGAGACACCCACTGTGTGCAGAATCTTTGCCAAGCCCGGGTGCGATTCCTGTCCCGGCAGCGACCCTCCTGCGGGGCCCCATCCACTGCATCTCAGCTCACATTACCGGACTCATCTCGCCTCGTCACCAGAGCTGCCCTCTTGCTGCCTAAGATTCTTGACAACCAGACCTTCTCCAGGCCTAACGCGTGTGCCACCTGGAAGGAGGGGTGATGAGAGCCCCCTCCTTGCCCACAGCTTTCCAGAGAAAGAGCAGAATCACAGAGCCCTTCGCAACCCGGGGCCTTGGTCACCTCTTTGGGGCATCTCCCCATGTTCCCTTGGCAATCGACACCCCCACTGTCCTGAGTCACTGCCCCCATCACCAGGCCTTTGCCCAGGCCAGGAATGCCCTCTCCTTGCATCTAGAAAGCACCCTCCATCCCCAATACAAATCATCTGCTCTCCCTCCTCGGCCCCCAGAACACTCAGCATGCGCTGTCTCAGCAGGTTGTTAGCAACCTCTGGCTTCTCTGGGTCCCTGCAGGACAATAAGACCCTCTTCTGGGCTAAGTAAGACCCCCTGCCCTGGTCTCCACAGCAGTCTGGGATGCCCTCCATGCCAGCCCCATCCTCATCACTTTACTTCTCAGTTCTGCCCCCACCCCTGACTCTGAGACCCCTGAGGACAGGGACCCTCTACCCCATGCCCAGCTCAGAGCCTGACCACACGCTCCCAATAGATTACATTCATTATTTCAATTAGGGTCATTATTGTCTCATCTCAAGAAAAGGAGAAGAATTCAGCATTTCCTCCAGCAGAACAAAGAGAAGGTGTTTGTTGCTCAGTCATGTCCAACTCTTTGAGACCCCATGGACAGTCACCCACTAGGCTCCTCTGGCCATGGAATTCTCCAGGCAAAAATACTGGAGTTCTGCTCATTTTTTTTTCCTGTCCATCTCGAGGCTGAGGGAAAGCAAACCATTCCCCAGGGATATAAGAAAGGGAGGTTCTAACCTCAGAAAGAAAGAGTCACCCAAGTCAAATGTTGCATAGAAGAGAGAGTGGCTACTGACATTATCAGGCAAACAGGGACAGAGCTAGAAGGGAAGGGATCGCTGAGAATGACCAGCCTTGCAGGGACAGTAGCTGTGCCCAGGGACTGCCCTGAGCACACCTGCCCGCGTGCTCCAGCCTCAAAATGAGCTGAGAGGGCCGGTCCCCTGCTGTGGACCAGCAGGTCACCCAGAGCTGACCTGGCAGCCAGGGCCATTGTCTCTGTGGAAAGGACACGGATCAGAGGCCCAGCCCTGTTTTCCCGGCATCTCCACACTACAGCTCAAAAGGGACAGGCCCCACCCACAGAGCTGCTTTCTAGAAAGAAAAGAGACCTTCCTGGGGTATTGAGGTTTCCCAGTGGGAGGCAAAGGATGTCAGAGGCCAGCTGTCTCCCCCAGACGACGCTCAGAAGTCCTGGAGGGGTGAGCCCACCTGGTTCTCTGCAGGCAGGGATCTCAGCCCAAGAAACCTGCCCGTGGGGGGCCCCAGTGTCCTCAGGCTGGGGTGGCCCTGCAGGGTCCCACCAGGAACATCTGTTCACACACAGTGTGAGGCCTATGACCACGAGACCCTTGTCAGCATCAACAGTATAGAAGGCATGTGCCATCACCATCTGAAATACGCTGCGCCATTTATCTGTCTACAGGTGCGCCGTTTATCTGTCTACAGGTTTCACCGCAGCTCTCTTCTCAGCCACAACCTTCGTGGAGCTGATCCCGTGTCTGTCCTAAGGTCTAAGCCCATGCCTGGCACACAGTAGGCCCTCAGTGAACAAGGACCGAATACACAGACAGACACAGCGCCGCCGGGCTGTTCTGTCCGGCATAGTGGGGCAGGCGGATAGGGCGTCTTTCTAGAAGAGAAAAGAACAGACATCGCCTCCCTGTCTGCCCTTTAAGCTGATCTTTTGGGGGTGGGGGAGGAGACACAGGGGAAATGGGAAGGGCCTGGGACTCGGACATCCTTCCCACTGGCTCCTTGAGACCTGGAATCCCGACCTGGGAGCTGAGCCTTCTTGATGATGGCAGGCATGGGAAGGGCTCTGGAGGGCCCACGCCAGCCCTATTCAGGAGGATATAGATCCAGAAACCGCTGACCCTCCCTCTGCCCCGCTGCACAGCAACGCCCCATAGAGTTGGTCACTTATCCTTTCGAATGTGGATGTACCAGAAAGACTGTGCTCTCCAAGACTCCCCGTTCCCAGCCGAGGCCAGACGTGTCCTGTCACTCTGGTCCCCTCTGCCTCAGGACCCCAAATGCTCACTGTTCCCCCGACCACCACGACCTGAGCCCTGACATGTGCCCGCCCCAGGCTCTGGAGTCTGCACGCGCCACCCCTCTTAATCCTCTTTGCATTTCGGGCAGTGAACCAAGAGACGCAGTGCCAGCTGCCCGGATTAAACAGCCAAAACGGGGCCAAGCAGGAAGCACCGACCCTGACGGGGGCCGCCTTGCTCAGAGTCCCTGGCGGCAGCGGGGCTGGTCCACCAGGCCTGGGTGCCCAGCTAAACGGAGAGCAGAGACCTCATTCCCACCCCACCACCAAGGCGCCAAAGAGCCCATGTTGGGAACCTCTCCCAGCTGCAGACAAGCCTGAGCCCAGGGAGTTGCAGACGTCTTCCACGAATCAACAGAGACACCTGGTGGCTGTCACAGGCTCTCCCGCTCAGGCCACCAGTGCCCATCCAGCCTGGACTCCCAGGTCCGCCACCCGGGCCGGCTACCCCGGCCAGTGCGCCCAGCCTGACCGGCCCAGCCTCCCCACTGAGGCCAGTGGTCCTCCCAGAGGACTCCAGGGGTCCTGCCATACAGGGGGGTCCCCGCCCTGGTTCCCTGCCCCTGTAGACCCCTGGAGTCCACCAGCTGAAAGAGAGATCCTGCCCCCAGGAGGAACTCTCACTAGTCAAATAAGATGTGACGTGTGCTTAGTCGCTCAGTCATTCCAGCTCTTTGCGGCCCCATCGACTATAGCTGGCCAGGCTCCTCCGTCCAGGGGATTCTCCAGGCAAGAATACTGCAGGTGGGTGCCATGCCCTCCTCCAGGGGATCTTCCCAACCCAGGGATTGAACCCAGGTCTCCTGCATTGCCAGCGGATTCTTTACCATCTGAGCCACCAGGGTCAAGTAAGATAAATAAACCTCTTACTGCCAGGGGAAGGATGAGGGCAAGGGATAGTTAGGGAGTTTGGGGTGGACATGTACACACTGCTATTGATACATTTTGAATGGCTAATCAACAAGGTCCTCCTGCAGAGCACAGGGAACGCTGCTCAGTGTTATGTGGCCGCCTGGGTGGGAGGGGAGCTGGGGGAGAATGGACACATGTATATGTATGGCTGAGTCCCTTTCCTGTCCACCTGAAACCATCACAGCCTTGTTAACTGGCTATACCCCAATACAAAATACAAAGCTTTTTTTAAATCACCTCTTCTTAGCAGAATTTCCTCGGTAAGGATCCCTCAGAAGCCCAGCTCAGGGCCCAGGAGGCCCCACATAGCCCTCTGTCCAGCTTTCCACCACCTGCTCTGCCAGCTACAGCTGGAGGGCCACCTCCTCCAAAGCCTTCCAAGGTCCCCTCCCACCAAGAAATGCATCTCCCCACAGGGACCACATCTTGCAACTGAATCTAGGGGCTCCATGTCCCTAGGCCACGTGGTTCTTCAGCTTTGACTGGACTGGAACTTTCTCACTTTTCTCCCAGCATCATCCAAAATTGTACTTTTTTTTTTCAGTGAATGGTTTGAACTCAAGGGTGTGAATGGTAGGTTCTGGACAGGCAGTTTTATTTAGATACAGGGGATTTTTTTAATTGCGGTAAAATATACATAACATAAAATTTACCATCTTAACCATTCCTTAGTGTTGTTCTGGAGAAGGTGATGGCACCCCACTCCAGTACTCTTTCCTGGAAAATCCCATGGACTGGGGAGCCTGGTAGGCTGCAGTCCATGGGGTCGCAAAGAGTTGGACACAACTGAGCGACTTCCCTTTCACTTTCATGCATTGGAGAGGGAAATGGCAACCCACTCCAGTGTTCTTGCCTGGAGAATCCCAGGGATGGGGGAGCCTGCTGGGCTGCCATCTATGGGGTCACACAGAGTCGGACACGACTGAAGCGACTCAGCAGCAGCAGCAGCAGCAGCAGCAGCACTGTTGCTGTTCAGTCACTAAGTCATGTCTGACTCTTTGCAACCCCAGGGACTGCAGCACACCAGGCTTCCCTGTCCTTCACCCTCTCCAGGAGTTTGCTCAAACTCATGTCCATTGAGTCAGTGGGGCCATCCCACCATCTCATTCTCTGTCACCCTCTCCTCCTGCCTTCAATCTTTCCCAGCATCAGGGTCTTTTCCAATGAGTTGGTGGCTTAAACCAACACAAAACTGTTCTCAGTTCTGGAGGCTAGAAGTCCAAAAATGAAGATCTCAAGAGGGTTGCTTCCCTCTGGAGGTTCTAGAAGAAAGCCCGCTTCTGAGGCTTTGTCAGCTTCTTGAGGCCACCTGCCTTCCTGGGCTCATGGCCCCCTCTTCCATCTTCAAAATCAGCAGCGAAGCATCTTCAAACCTCTCTTTCTCTCTCTGACTCTGATCGTATCATCACATCTCTTTGTCTTCCATTTTGCTGCCTCCCCTCCTTTCCTTTATAAGAACCCCATGTGTATAATTCAAGATCATCTCTCCATCTCAAGGTCCTTTATAATCCCATCTGCAAAGTCACTTGTCCACACAAGCTACAGGTTTTAGGGGTTAGGACAGGGACATCTCTGGGACCATCATCCCTCCTTCTACACTAGGCTGTGGAGCAGAGTTAGATGCCTCCTTTTTCAGAGGAGAAGGCAACTCTTGGGAATGGCCTTCTGCGCCCCCATGATGCCATGGTGGGGGCCTCCTGTTTCTTGTTCATTCTGCCATTTTTTAAGTTTCTGATCCTAGCTGCAGAGCCACCTTTCAGCCTCCCTGTGACTCTGGGAGGTAAGCAGTACCACGGTCAGCACCCCCAGCTTTCAGGTGGGTGCATGGGAGACCCACAGCTCACATCAAGGGTGCACTTAGCCCCGTGCCTGGCGGATGGCAAGACCTCAGCAGATGGCAGTGGTTATGGCAATGTGGTGGCAAGGCTGGCCACCTGCTGTAGGGGCACCCCATCTTCCATACATGGGCCCCAGAGACAGCAATGGGATGTAACCATGTTACCCACCATCCCTGCTCCAACCACGCTCCCACTCCCACCCCAGCCCACCGCTGAGCCTCCAGCCTCTCGATCTCCCAGACCAGAGGTCCTCCAGCGTGCTCCCCAGCCCAGCAGCACCAGCTGCAGCTGTAAACATACTAGAAATGCAATTCATTCCTGGCACCCCACCCTGCTGCTGCTGCTAAGTCGCTTCAGTCGTGTCCGACTCTGTGCGACCCCACAGACGGCAGCCCATTGGGTTCCGCCATCCCTGGGATTCTCCAGGCAAGAACACTGGAGCGGGTTGCCATTTCCTTTTCCAATGCATGAAAGTGAAAAGTGAAAGTGAAGTTGCTCAGCTGTGTCCAACTCAGCGACCCCATGGACTGCAGCCTACCAGGCTCCTCCGTTCATGGGAGTTTCCAGGCAAGAGTACTGGAGTGGGATGCCATTGCCTTCTCTGGGCACCCCACCCTAGACCTGCTGAATCAGAAACTCTGGGATGGCACCAGCATTCCTGGTTTTAAAGAACTCTCCAGGTGAATGTGATGAGGCTGAGATGTTTGGCCTCCTCTCTGAGCCCTCCTCTCACCCTCCCAACCCAGTGCTTAGCTGGGCTCCTTCAGGGCTGACCTTGTATTTCTATATGTGCGTGTGTGCTAAGCCATTTCAGTCACGTCTGACTCTGCAACCCAATGGACTGTAGCTCACCAGGCTCCTTTGTCCATGGGTTTCTCCCAACAAGAACACTGGAGTGGGTTGCCAAGCCCTCCTCCAGGGGATCTTCCCAATCCAGGGATCAAACCTGAGTCTCTTGAGTCTCCAGCACTGGCTGGCAGGTTCTTTACCACTAGCGCCACCTGGGAAGCCCTGAACAGGCCAGAATAGAGCCCAACTTTGATGGCCATGAAGAAGAGGGACACAGCGTATTAGGTAAAAATCTATAGGATTTGATAACAGCATGGAGGGATGCCCCTGTGTTGCTCTCCTTGATCACAGTCAGGATTCTGCCTCTTCCCAGCAGGAAGCCGTCACCATTCACCCCACCCTGAGGACTCGGTGCAGCCCTTGTGCAGAGCAGATGGCATCTTCCAGGGCCTCGCTGGCCCCAGAGCAGGACCCAGCCCCCAGCCTGGATGTGCATATAACTTAGACCCCACTCTGTGTATATTTCTTTGTGTGTGTGTGCGTGTGTGCAAGTTTCTCTACCCTCCCCACCCAGAACTCTAAATTTCTCAGGCAGGGGCTGAGTCTTAGCAGAAGATCCAAGACACAGACAGAAAGCAGATGTTAGTCATCCAGATGTTAAGTGCAGGCAACTCAATCCATGTGACTTGGACGTCACTGACTCACGAATGACAGGACTCCAGCATCAGCAGGGAGGGGAGCCATGACCTCGGGTGCAGCCATTCTGACACCTTCCTCTGCGGCTTTGGCAGACACAGCACAGCTGCTGGGTGGAAAGAAAGGCTGGCTGCGTGAGTCCTCAGCGCTTGGATCTTTGAGACCGTTGGGCACCATCCGATGCAGGAGCCTTGGTGCTGCCCGGGTGTGAGCTGCTGGGACAACGAGTGAGTGAAGTTTCTTCCCTGGTTTTCAGACAGTGCTCCACATGGTCCGAGAGTGCCCACAGAGGAGCCTTGGGCCACAGCGTGCAATGCAAGGAGAGGGCCGAAGACTGGGGAGGGGGCTCCACAGCCCCACCCCACCCTGGCCTTGCTTCCTCCAGAGCATCTCCAGGTGTCCTGGGAGCCTAAGAAATAAACGAGTGCCCTAGGGGCTTCCCTGGTGGTCCAGTGGTTAAGACTTCGCCTTCCCGTGCAGGGGCTTCAGGTTTGATCCCTGGTTGGGAAGCTAAGATCCCGCGTGCCTTGCAGCCAAGAAGCCAAAACAAATAAAACAGAAGCAATGTTGTAACAGAGTCAATAAAAGACTTTAAAAATGGTCCACATCAAAAAAATATATTTTAAAAAAGGAAATGCTCCATCAAGAAGGGACAGCAACCACAGAACAGCCTCGTTCGCCTCCAGCCGGCACTCTGACCACACTCCAAGGATAACCTCCCTTTCCTGCCCTTCAAGGACTTCCTGGGGGATTGCAGAGCGTTCCAGGTACTTCCAGTTCCTAGAAACCCAGTTCAGTCGAAAGGTCAGTCTGCAGTTAGCATCTGTTTTTTCTGTTTCCCCACATGCAGAGTGGGCTTCCTCCCAACACTCTTGAAGTGAGGAGAGAGGGTGGTCTCCTGGGCCCTGGGACTCTGGCCCCTCTGCTGTGTTGGGGGTAGGGAGGAGAGACAGTGAGAGGAAGAAGGGGCGTTGTCATGGAAACAGACTGCCTGATTGATGGGGCCTTCTCATCTCTGTTCTTGGGTCCGCCCTGCAGGGCGGTCCTTGAACAGATGAAGCGGGCGTCCGTCTGGATGAGGAGGAACCACCACTTCAGGAGGCCTGCCCCACCAGGCAAGGAGCACCTGGCAGGGAGCACCAACCTTCACATTGCAGGCCCGGGGCTGTCGTCCTCTGGTGAGCTGCTGTCCTGTCTGGATGTTGCTCCAGCATAAGAGAGGGGCCAGGGCAGGCACACTAAGTCTTAGCTGCCTCGGCCCAGAAGTGGCCGTCACTCAACCAGAACTAGTCAACGCCCCAACTAACCTTGCAGGGAACCAGCCTGGAGACTGCTGAATGAACACTAACTGCACTTGCCCCGTGAAATGAAAATACCCCCTGCTATATTAATAAACAAGAAATGTCACGGCCATCAGCGCTTCCAGGCCTCCAAATGTGAACGAGGGCTCCCAGAACTGAGATGCAAGGGATGCTGCCACCCACCACGGTGACTGCTGAGGAGATGGGAGAGCGGAAGGAGCAAAGCGAACAAGGAAACACAACTGGCCCCAGTGAGCCGAGGTGCACAGGAAAGGAACGAATTCAGTGAGCCCAGAGGCTTGCATCTTCCCATACACAGAATGCCAAATTCCTTGATGTGTGTTAGTGTGTGAGTCACTCAGTCCTGTCCGACTCTTTGTGACCCCATGGATTGGGGCTCACCAGGCTCCTCTGTCCATGGAATTCTCCAGGCAAGAATACTGGAGTGGGCTGCCAGGCCCTCCTCCAGGGGATCGATCTTCCTGACCCAGGGATCGAACCCAGGTCTCCAGGTAGGCAGATTCTTTACCTTCTGAGCCACTGGAAAGCCCTCCCCCAAGGAGCTGCAGAAACCCTGTGGCCTTTTCCCAAAGCTGCAGAGACCTGGGGGTGGGGAGGTGGGACTAGAGGAGAGAGGAGAGGGAGTGTCTCTAGCGAGGTTGGAATTCTCCAAGCCACAAACTGACCACAGTCATGCCGAGCTCTCCCAACAAGCCCGCCGGCCCATTGCACACCAGTCTGATGGCAAGACCACAGCACAAATGCTGACTTCATGGCCTAGCAAGGGTGAGGGCAGGGCGTAAATTGGAAAAAATCCCAACCTCCTCCAGAGATTCCTTCTCCTGAGACTGGGGGGTGGGGGCGGGCAGGGAGAGCAAATACTGTTTGGCTCCAAGAGGCAGAGTGGTCCCAGGGTTTCTAGCTCTCTGTGCCAAGCAGGCCATCAACAGCTTCTTGCCCCCAGTCAAAGCTTTCCATATAAGGTCTCATCAGAATGAAAACGTTCTGAAATTCGATAATGGTGATAGTTTCACAGCCTTATGAATATACTAAGAACCACTGAGTCATACACTTTTGAATGTTAACGGTATGTGAAATCTATCCCAATTTTTTAAGGGGAAGGAGGGGAGATATCATCACAAGAAAGGAGTCCAGGGCTGAAAAGGGCATAAAATTACTGGGCTGGCTGGAGTCCACGTGTTTGCCGGCTGGGCAGGCTGTGCTGGTGGTCAGTGTTCCAAGCTGCTGGGGTTCTCTGCGTTTCTAATGGGGGACCACTGCCACCTAGTGTTCGTCTAGTGGAATAAACAGCACGAAGAAAAAAGGCCCATGACGGAGAGGCCACACGGGGAGGAAGGCGGGCTGGAGAGGGTCCAAGAGACACCCTTTGCTTGGCTGTTGCTGTTTAGTCACTAAGTTGCGTCCGACTCTGCAACCCCACAGACTGTAATCTGCCAAGGCTCCTTTGTCCATGGGATATCTCAGGCAAGAATACTGGAGTGGGTTACCATTTCCTTACGGCACCTTCCCCACCCAGGAATCGAACCCAGGTCTCCTGCATTGCAGGCAGATTCTTCACCACTGAGCTACCAGGGAAGCTCTGGAGAAGGGCCAAAACACCCCTTGCTACTTAGGGACATTCGCAGTCCCCTCCCCACACCACCCCCTCCCGCCAGATTGGAAAAGACCCTGACGCTGAGAAAGATTGAAGGCAGAAGGGGATGACAGAGGATGAAATGGTTGAATGACATCACTGACTCAATGGACATGAGTTTGAGCAAGCTCCAGGAGTTGGTGATGGACAGGGAAGCCTGGCATGCTGCAGTCCATGGGGTCACAAAGAATCAGACACAAGCGAGTGACTGAACTGAACTGAACTGAGGGTGCAATGCTCAAAAACAGCCAGTGCCCCATTCCTGTGTCAATAAAGCTTGATAAGCAAAATGTGAACCTACTCCCTTGCTAACAGAATCGGGGCTGCTGAAGGTCCAGAGGGCCCTGGACCAGCTGTGAGCCCACAGGTCACTCACTGGCTGTCTCTCTACCTCTGTAGTTGAACCATCAGGAATTATACACAGTGTCTGGCCAGCTGGGTGCACCAAGATGAAGAAGACAGGCCAAGTGAGGGGCTGGCACCCTAGTGCTTCTGCCCCACCTAGGGCACCCAGCAGAGCAGCTCCAGTGGGATCCCAGGCCCACGGCCCATGCGTGTGCCAAGTCACTTCACTTGGTGACTTAGTAATGCCTGATTCTTTGCAACCCCAAGGACTGTAGCCCGCCGGGCTCCTCTGTCCATGGGGACTCTCCAGGCAAGAGTACTGGAGTGGGTAGCCAGGCCCTCCTCCAGGGGATCTTCCCAACCCAGGGGCTGAGCCCACATCTCATTATGTCTCCTGCATTGCCAGCAAGTTCTTTACCACTAGCACCACCTGGGAAACCCAACCATCTGTCCATGAGAGGATCCAGAAATGGATACAATATCCTAACTCTCTCAGGTTTTTATCTGCAACTGGTGCCTCTTTTTTTTTTTCCAAAGACAAGGAGCAGAAGACACAGTATCACTCATGAATTACTCCTGCCAGAATGCAATAACCTATGTGGAAAACATCAGACTGCCCCAAATTAAGGGATATTCTACAAAACAACTAGTTTGCGTGTCTCAAAAATATCAAGATAAAGAAAGCCAAAGACTGTGACTGTTCCAGATGAAATGAAAGTAGAGAGAGGACAGCTAACCAGTGCATGGTCTTGGGTTGAATGTTCCCTGCAGTGGAGGAAAAAAGGCCACCAGTCTTTTTTGAAACAATTGGTAAAAAATTATATATTTGTATGGACTTCCCTGGTGGCTCAGACAGTAAAGGATCCATCTGCAACGCGGGAGACATGGGTTCAATCCCTGGGTTGGAGGAGGGCATGGCAGCCCACTCCAGTATTCTTGCCTGAAAAATTCCCATGGGCAGAGGAGCTTGGCGGGCTATAGTCCAGGGGATCGCAAAGAGTAGGACATGACTGAGCACCTATATTAGATAATAGGATTGTATCAGAGTTAAAATAGATAAGAGCACTTTGGTAGGGAATGTTTGAAATACTTAGATTAGGGGTAAAATGTATGATGTCTACAACTAACTCTCAGTTGGTTAAGAGGGAAAAAATATATGTACACACTGAAGGCAAAATGTGGCAGAATGTTAATAGTTGGCTTTTATACCATGGTTGCAACTCTTGGTCTTTGTACAATTGTGTATCATGCTCCTATTGTTACATTATTATTTATACAATTTCTGCAACAATAAATTGGAAATTATTTCAACTGTTTTAAGACAGCAAGAGCTAACAGGACCACTGGTTTCCACCCTCAGGGCTGGGCTCCTGCCAGGGGCTTGCAGGTCTGATCCAGTGTGGAGGGGCTGGGCTGGCAAAGCTGGGGTGCAGGGAAAACCCCAGACTTCAGCTCAGCTCACCCTTCTCTCTGCTCATCACTGTCCTGTCTCCTCTCTCAAGGGTTGGGGGTTGGGCAGGGGTGGGGGGCAGCCTTCTCTTGTCCCTCCCTGATTCACTGGCAGGTCGTGGGTGGGGGACAGGAGCAGAGTCAGGGACAGTCCCAGATCACGATCAGGTGTGGCTCTGATTGCATCTCCGTCCCCCCAGTGCCTCCAAGTCGCCGGAGGACCATGAGTGAGCTCTGGTTGGCTTAGTGATAAGATGCAGCAGTCATGACAACCTGCTGTCCAGGGATGAGGAGCATGGCGATGGGATGGGGGTGGCCGGGCAGGCAGGACCTCGGAGGAGCCAGCGGCCAGGAGCTAATGTGGACAGCGAGGTGAACTGGAGAAGGGCATTCTGGTCGCCTCGGCTGGGCACGCTGGCTCAGAAGATAATATTGATTAAGCCGCCCCCACTCCCTCCCCAGGCCGGCTCCTCGGTACCTGCCGTGCTGTAGTCGCCCGAACTCTCCTTTGCTTCCAAGACCGCAAAATCTACGGGCTCAACTCCATGGGTTTTCTTTCACTGCACTGAATTTCAAAAGCATCCGATCGTGACCAGTTCCTCATGGGCCGCGCCTGCCTCACATCCTGCAGCAGCTACTTGTTCTTCCTGCGGGTGAAGAGGCCACTGGAGTTGGGCGTCCCGACTTTCAGTCCTTGCCCTTCAGGTTTTAGTGCCCTGAGCTGGAAGCCAAGTCAGCCCAAGGCCCTCTCCCTCGCACCAGCCCACACGCCATCAGCCTCCCCATCTCTCTCCAGGCCTGCTCTCTGCTGCACCCACACCGCGCTGTCCTCATGCGTATCTTTCATGAGCATTTCAGCACCACCCTTTGCTCACTGGCCTCCTGCCTCCAGCTGCCTGCCGTGACACCATGACACTACAATTTGTCTAAAAGCACGTGTCTGACCCTGGCATTCTTTTTTCCCCATAATTTCCACTTCTTTAATTTATTTATTTTAATTGGAGGCTAATTACTTTACAATATTGTATTGGTCTTGCCATACATCAACATGAATCCGCCACAGGTGTACACGTGTTCCCCATCCTGAACCCCCCTCCCACCTCCCTCCCCATCCCATCCCTCTGGGTCATCCCAGGGCACCAGCCCCAAGCATCCTGTATCATGCCTTGAACCTGGACTGGCGATTCGTTTCATATATGATATTATACATGTTTCAATGACACTCTCCCAAATCATCCTGCCCTCGCCCTCTCCCACAGAGTCCAAAAGACTGTTCTATACATCTGTGTCTCTTTTGCTGTCTCGCATACAGGGTTATCGTTACCATCTTTCTAAATTCCATACATATGCGTTAGCATACTGTATTGGTGTTTTTCTTTCTGGCTTACTTCACTCTGTATAATAGGCTCGTTTCATCCACCTCATTAGAACTGATTCAAATGTATTCTTTTCAATGGCTGAGTAATATTCCATTATGTATATGTACCACAGCTTTCTTATCCATTCATCAGCTGATGGACATCTAGGTTGCTTCCGTGTCCTGGCTATTATAAACAGTGCTGCAATGAACATTGGAGTACACGTGTCTCTTTCAATTCTGCTTTCCTTGGTGTGTATGCCCAGCAGTGGGATTGCTGTGACCCTGGCATTCTTTCCTTAGAAATGTTCCATGTTGCTCCCAGCACTGTCCTCTCCCACCCCACTCAGAGTGTTCAATATAACCTCATCATATGAGGGAAGAAAAGACTACAGAGTCTATCAATGTTTAGTTTATATCTCACTCCTTATTAATTACTTTTGGGGGTGTTTATGCTGAGGGATGTGCGTGTGTGTGTGTGTGTGTATGTGTGTGTGTGTGCTCAGTCGCGTCAGTTGTGTCTGATTCTTTGCAATGCTATGCACTGCATGATCTCACTCATATGTGAATCCCTAAACAACAAGAAGAAAAACTAACAGTATAAGACACTGCCCAAGGTCACAGCCATAATCGCAGCAGAGCCAAGATGAGAACTCTCATCTCCTGCCAGGTGACCCCAGCTTTTCCCATGAACCGTGAGGTCATGGGAAGTTTAAGGAGTCTCTGGAAAGCCTCCAAAACACAGAAGCGTGGCTGTGTCTAGCATGATGGAGAACTTTGGGGAGGAGAGCAGGCTTCACCTTCAAGGAGCTTTTCCTTTACCACCAGGAGCCTCCCGTGGCAGCCCTGCAATGGGGCGCTGTCCCCTGGAGGTGAGGGGGGAAAGAAGGGTTATGCCTGAGCCGCCTCTCCAGGCTGGGCAGAGCGCTAGGTCCGCTCCATTTCCCCCTCGCAGATGAGGGAGTGAGGCAGCGTGGAGGTGCGCTGTTTAGACGTCCCAATGCAGAAGTGCTTGCCGGCCGATCAAGGAGAGCAATCAGCTGGCAGCCTCCATTTGCAACACCCTTGGGATCCACCTTAAAGGCTGCCCTCTTCCCAGGCATCACCCACCATGTGCCCAGCCATTTCTGTCTATACAGGGTTCCTCTCTGGGGAATCTTTACTCCAGAGCATCCCACTGGGTTGGCCAAGACGTCACCTGTACCTCAGTCAGAAGCGCTTCCTGCCGCCTTCTGCTTCCTTCCATCTTTCCTCTTACAGGTGCCGGACCTGCATTTGGCCAGAGGCTGTTTCTCACCCAACGCCACTCTCCTTACCCCTCTGCCTTTCACAGCCTTCCCCTGTGAACCTCTGGCACACCTAACTCCCTCTCAGTGTCTGCCTCCTGGAAACCCCAACACAGCACAAGGAAGCGCGATCACGCTCCCCTTAGAGACAGGAATGCCGAGGGAATACCCTGGTGGTCCAGAGGCCAAGAGTGCATGCTCCCGATGCAGGGAGCCTGGGTTCAATCCCTGGTCTGGGAGCTAGATCCTTCCGACCTAACTTAAGATCCCTTGTGCAGCAATGACGATCACAGGTCCTGCATGCTGCAGAGATTGGCATAACATGGCAAATCAGCAATACTTCAATAAAATATATATATTAAAAAAAAAAACACACACCTGCAAGGGCTCTGAGTAAGCACAGTTGTGGATGCATTTGGGGGTACTTTTTAAAGTGGTTTTAATCCACCTTGGAAAGTAGTTTGTGACATAGACCATTGTCATTGATACCCGTCTAACACACTGATGTTTGCATGCAAATAAGCTGTGCACAGCATTTCTGCTTGGCTTCCATTGTACACCTTAACTCATGGACCATATGGAAGACAAGACAAAAAAAAGGATAATTTTAATTGAAAATTATTTATTAATTTTTCCTTTTCTCAGAGACAACATACAAATAGAGCCTGATTCAAAACCTCAGCACAGGGTGCTGCCTGAGGGGAACAGGGTGGGCTGGGGCCTGGGGGCTGCTCCAGGAGGGCTCTCATGTCTAATTCTTGTCCACCCCCAGCTGGGCTCCCTTAGTTCAGAACGCCAGCCTAGGGGCTTCCGTGCCCTGTTGTGACGGGTAGGGAGGCTGCCAGATGGAGGCCAGGGGCCTGGAGCAGCATACAAGCCTGTGTCAGTTTTCCTTTCTCTGCAGCATGTATTGACTGTGGCCACCACACCCTGGATCTGTGCAATCTCTGCCCAGTAGAGCTCTGCCCAGGCACTGGGACTCGGGTAGGGGGACAGCAGGGACTCTGATGGGCCTCTCCAGACAGGAAGGACAAGACCCTACCTCCCTCTCATCATAACAGCTCCAAGGCCAGCCTACAAGGAAATGTTTGACTCAGATTGCCCCCACAGCCCTGTATCTCAGTGCTCAGAGATTCCAGAGATAGAGGGACATACAGACATAGGTGCGTGCACACAACTCCTACACAGCAAACATCTGTCCTAGGCAGGAGGTTCTATTTATTCCCATCTTACAGGTGAGACAAGCAGGGGCGCAGAGGGGTTTGATAATCAGCCTAAAGTCACACAGGTGGAAGCAGAAGGGCCAGCTCAACAAGCTTGCTTATCAGCTCGCAACTGAGCCCCTCCTTCAGCAGGCAGGATACCACTGACCCCTGCCACCTGCTCCCTCACTTGGTCAAAGATCCAGGCAACCCTACTCTTCCCAGGTGGAGGCGACAGCATGGGATGGTCCCCAAAGATCTCAAAGGTATTGCTTTCAAGAGTAGTACAGAATTTTTTTAATTGGAGTATATTTGCTTTACAACCTTGAGTTGGCTTCTGTTGTACAACAAAGTGAATCAGTTACATGTGTGTGTATGACAGTGAAAGTCACTCAGTCGTGTCCAACTCTCTATGACCACGTGGACTATACAGTCCATGGAATTGAATTCTCCAGGCCAGATTCTGCAGTGGATAGCCTTTCCCTTCTCCAGAGGATCTTCCCAACCCAGGAGTCAAACCTAGGTCTCTTGCGTTGCAGGCCAATTCTTTACCAGCTGAGCCACCAGGGAAGCCCAAGAATACTGGAATGGATAGCCTATCCCTTCTCCAGGGACTCTTCCTGACCCAGGAATTAAACTCGGGTCTCCTGCATTACAAATGGATTCTTTACCAGCTGAGCTACCAGAGAAGCCATATATATATACATATATATATATATATATATGTATATATATATATATATATCCCCTCCCTA
>SJYF01000598.1:3057792-3068998 GCA_006410515.1 Procapra przewalskii | reverse complement strand
GAGCACTGAGCTGAGCTCCCTACGATACACAGCCCAGTGGTGGGGGATGAACTGGGAGATCGGGATTGACATATACATACTACCGTATGTAAAACAGTTGTCTGGGGAGGCCTTAAAATAGCCGAGAAAAGAAGAGAAGTGAAAGGCAAAGGAGAAAAGGAAAGATACACCCATTTGAATGCAGAGTTCCAAAGAATAGCAAGGAGAGATAAAAAAAAAGCCTTCCTCAGTGATCAATACAAAGAAATAGAGGAAAACAACAGAATAGTAAAGACTAGAGATCTCTTCAAGAAAATCAGAGATACCAAGGGAGCTTTTCATGCAAAGATGGGCACAATAAAGGACAGAAACGGTATGGACCTAACAGAAGCAGAAGACATTAAGAAGAGGTGATAAGAATACAAAGAAGGACTGTACAAAAAAAGACTTTCATGACCCAGGTAACCACGATGGTGTGATCACTCACTTAGAACCAGACATCCTGGAGTCTGAAGTCAAGTGAGCCTTAGGAAGCATCACTACAAACAAAACTAGTGGAAGTAATGGAATTCCAGTTGAGCTATTTCAAATCCCAAAAGATGATGTAGTAAAAGTGCTGCACTTAATATGCCAACAAATCTGGAAAACTCAGCAGTGGCCACAGGACTGGAAAAGGTCAGTTTTCACTCCAAACCCAAAGAAAGGCAATGCCAAAGAATGCTCAAACTACTGCACAACTGCACTCATCTCACACGATAGCAAAGTAATGCCAAGCCAGGCTTCAACAGTATGTGAACCATGAAGTTCCAGATGTTCAAGCTGGTTTTAGAAAAGGCAGAGGAACCAGAGATCAAATTGCCAACATCCACTGGATCATGAAAAAAAGCAAGAGAGTTCCAGAAAATGTCTACTTCTGCTTTAATGACTATGCCAAAACCTTTGACTTTACTAGACCACCTGACCTGCCTCTTGAGAAATCTGTATGCAGGTCAAGAAGCATCAGTTAGAACTGGCCATGGAACAACAGACTGGTTCCAAAACGGGAAGAGTACATCAAGGCTGTATATCGTCACCCTGCTTATTTAACTTATATGCAGAGTACATCATGAGAAACGCTGGGCTGGATGAAGCACAAGCTGGAAACAAGGTTGCCAGGAGAAATATCAATAACCTCAGATATGCAGATGACGCCACCATTATGGAAGAAAGTGAAGAAGAACTAAAGAGCCTCTTGATGAAAGTGAAAGAAGAGAGTGAAAAAGTTGGCTTAAAACTCAACACTCAGAAAACTATGATCATGGCATCTGGTCCCACCACTTCATGGCAAATAGATAGGAAAACAAAGGAAATAGATAGAGACTTTATTTTGGGGGGTGCTGCAAAATCACTGCAGATAGGGGCAGCAGCCACGAAATTAAAAGACATGCTTCTTGGAAGAAAAGCTATGACAAACCTAGATAGCATATTAAAAAGCAGAGACATTACTTTGCCAACAAAGGTCAAAGCTATAGTTTTTCCAGTAGTCACGTATGAATGTGAGAGTTGGACTATAAAGAAAGCTGAGCGCCGAAGAATTGATGCTTTTTAACTGTGGTGTTGGAGAAGACTCTTGAGAGTCCCTTGAACTGCAAGGAGATCCAACCAGTCGATCTTAAAGGAAATCAGTTCTGAATATTCACTGGAAGGACTGATGCTGAAGCTGAAACTCCAATACCTTGGCCACCTGATGCAAAGAACTGACTCATTAGAAAAGATCCTGATACTGGGAAAGATTGAAGGCGGGAGGAGAAGGGGACAACAGAGGATGAGATGGTTGGATGGCATCACCGATTCGATGGATGTGAGATTGAGTAAGCTCCAGGAGTTGGTGATGGACAGGGAAGCCTGGCATGCTGCAGTCCATGGGGTTGCAAAGAGTCAGACATGAGTGAGCAGCTGAACTGAACTGATGTGTAAAACTAGTGGGATAGCTAGAGGGACCCTCACAAGGTATTTTATGTCCAGATGAGACTGTTCCCACCTTACCTGGACACAGTGTTTAAACCTGAAACTTAAGCCTTGATTTCTGGAGTTCAGCGGGAAAACATCTCCCAGTCCAGCCCAGAACTCAATCCAAGCCCAGAAGTCATCGCTTCCCACGAAAGAGATCACAACAGCACAGCCAGCACCAGCCAAGGCCAACTCCCCGCCCAACCCAGCCCAAGACCAGACAGGAGGCCAACTCATCCACAGATACACGGGACCAGTCCACCCAGTCCTGCCAGGCCAGGGTCACCCACATGAAGCTCAGAGCTTAGCCTGGCCTATCAACCAGCCCAGCCCAACAGCTAAAGACATTTGGTGCAGAGCCTTCCAGAGCCCAGCCCAGTGCTTAGCACAGTCCAAGGAAGGGTTCAGCCAAGAATCAGAGCCCAAGGCCAGGCCATCAGACATAGAACCTGAGCTCGGCCCTTGATCTTAGCCCCAGCAGACAGCACGCTCACCCCAGCCAAGGGCCACCACCTCCTCCCAGGACCCCAGGCAGCTCAAAGCCTCACCAAGGCCCATGCCATGCAGCCCAGGCCAGAGGCTCCCAGCTGGGCAGCCTAACAAAATCCCCAGCAGAACCCAGCTCCCCTCCAGCCAGCCAGCTCAGCTGACAGAGCACAGGAAGCTTCCTCGGGAGAAGGGGGGAGGCCTGGGCTCTGGAGGGAGAACTAGCTGAGCAAAGCTCCCGCCAGGCTTCTGCCATGGCCCCCAGGAGGCTGCGCTGGGCTGGCACCACACTCCCATCAAAGCAGAGTGGGTGTCCCCACTTCCTCCCCAAGTTTGTACAGGTTCCCAGGAAGTCGCTAAGAATGTCAGAGGCATCTGAGAAGACCAGATCTTAGACTCTGGACATCGAGGTTTTCTGAGTAAGGACTGAATGTCTAGCAATTTCTCTGCATGGGGAACAACCAGTGGGGCTGCGAGTGGGGGCGGTATCCAGCATCTCAGAATCGTAACAAGATCCTATCTCTAGACACTTCACCCATCCCTGCTCTAACTAATGCTATGAGATCCCAGTTCCAGAACAACACAAAGTGGTCGAAAGCCCAACCAAGTGGCTTCAAGACACATCACCAGGGCTTCGCTGGTGGCGCAGTATAAAGAATCTGCAGGAAACCAATGCAGGAGACACGGGCTGGAACCCTGGTCCGGGAAGATTCCACGTGCCTCGGAGCAAAAAGAGAAGGCACCTCCATGAGAAGCCTGCGCAACGCAAGGAAGAGTAGCTCCGGCTCACCGCAGCTAGGGAAAAGCCCTCGCAGCAGTGAAGATCCAGCACAGCCAAAAATAAATAAATGGAATTATCAGCATGAAAGAAATGCCACCGGGGCCACGATGCTGAGCTCCTCCTCCTGAGTCTGGGGGGTGGGCTCCTGAGTGCTGGTTAACAGGACTGCCTCTGGAGCCAGGTTGCCCAATGTGAATCCTGTGTGACCTTACATCAGCGTCCCGACCTCTCTGCACCCTCACTTCTCTATGCTGTCAGATGGGAGGAATCAGCACCTCTCTCCATGTGGGACATCCTTCCACCTGTAGGGACAGAAGCAATGGAGGCAGCAGGGCCGCTGCTTGGAGCCCAGTTGGTGGAACAGAAACACTGGGGTTAGAAAAGCTCTGGGTCCCCTGGGCTGGAGGACACCCAAGGCTGGAGGCCAGGCAGCATTACAGGGTTAGCGTTATGGACTGAACTGCGTCACCCCCCTAAAACTCTTATGTTGAAGTCTTGACCCCCAGGACTTCAGAATGTGCGTGTATTTGGAGCTAAATTCTCTAAAGAGATAAAATGAGGTCATCAACATGGGCCTAGGTCACTGTGACTGATACACTTAGAAGAAAGGGAAATTTGGACCCAGAAACACACAGCGGGATAGACGTGTGAAGCCACAGGGAGAAGGCGGCCATACGCAAGCCAAGAGGGAGAGTTCAACAGAAAGCAGCCCTGGGACTTCCTTGGTGATCCAGTGGTTGGGAATCTGCCTTCCAGCGCAGGGGACATGGGTTCAATCCCTGGTCCGGAGACTAAGATCCCACATGCCCGGGGACAACTGAGCCCATGCACCACAACTACTGAGCCCACGGGCTCTAGAACCCGTGCTCTGCAACAAGTGAAAGCCACCACAACGAGAGGCCCGTGGGCTGCAACGAGACCAGAGCCTCTGCTCGCCACCACTAGAGAAAGCTGCCGCGCAGCAATGAAGACCCAGCTCTCGCAGCCAAAAATAAATAAATAAAGAATAAGAAAAGAAACCAACCCTGCCCACAGCCTGATGTCAGACTTCCAGCCTCCAGCACGGGAAGACAATAAAAACCCCGTGGTTTAAGTTCCCCAGTCTGCAGTATTTTGTGAAGGCAGGCCTAGCAGACCAAACCAATGAGGATGGCTTAGGATCAAGATGATTGATTGCGCTGCCCACGTCCCCAGAGGGACCCGTAGGCTGGCCTAGTCTGAGGAACAAGGCACATATTTTAACAGGCTTGTCTGGAATGACGATGTCCCTAAACAAATATACCTCCCACGAGTCAGGGTTGTCATGGGGGCCAAAGGCAATGGAGAAACAAGGAGAGGACTGGTATTTTGGGGGGATGTGCTTGATACAGTTTAATTTGCACTCAACATCCACCTGAATTCCTCTTATATTTGTACATTCTCCAATGCAAAGGCATTTTTTGTTACAGCGTGTGAATGTGTACCTAATAGCTTTCCAAAGTGCTAATAAGCTCTTCAATACTATAAATTATGTAGTCTTTTTCTCATTATTTGTGAAGCCTGCTTTAGCATACATATATTCTACTAACTCCTGGTGGTTCAGACAGTAAAGAATCCAATGCAGGAGATCCAAGGGTTCAATCCAAGATCCCCTGGAGAAGGGAGTGACTACTCATTCCAGTATTCTTGCCTGCAAAATCCCATGGATGGAGGAGGCTGGTGAGCTGCAGTCCATGGAGTCACAAAGGGTCTAACATGGCTGCGACTAACACTGTCACTTTTTTTTTTTTAGTTTAATTATTAGTCTAACACATTTAGCAGTTTCCAATGCTCTTCTTTTCTTACACGGAAGGAAAATGAAAAGAAGTCAGGATTGCTAAGAGAGCTCTCCAAAACAAAGCCAGGAAACAGCTGAGGAAGCTTGACATACACATGTCTCAGCCTGGATGGATCATGACCTTCTGATCCTTTATTATCCTAAGGAGGCCTCCAGAAGGTCTTCCCAGAATTCAAGGTTCTTATGAGATCCTTATCCTATTCATGATAGCCTATCTATTTATCAGACCCTAGTCCTAAAATAATCCTTGATTCTTTAAGAACAAATATTTCTTGCCTTGTGTCAGAAAGTGAAAGTCGCTCAGTCATGTCTGACTCTTGGTGACCCCATGGCCTATACAGTCCATGGAATTTTCCAGGCCAGAATATTGGTGTTAACAGCCTTTCCTTTCTTCAGAGGATCTTCCTAACCCAGGGATCAAACCCAGGTATCCCACATTCCAGGCAGATTCTTTACCAGCCTAGCCACAAGGGAAGCCCGACTTGTGTCAGTGAGTGAGTGAGTGAAGTCACTCAGTCGTGTCCGACTCTTTGTGACCCGATGGACTGTAGCCCGGCAGGCTCCTTGGTCCATGGGATTTTCCAGGCATGAATACTGGAGTGGGTTGCCATTTCAAACTCAATCACAGTTCCCACTGGGCGACCTTGACAATCTGCTGACTTCTTGTCTTTGTAAGCCCTTGACTCTTTCTCTTCTCTGGAACACTCTGTTTCACGGGAAGCTGGGTCTTTTAAATTGCTATTCTTAAGACCTCACATAGAGAGTTTTCTGGTGGCACAGTGGACAAGAATCCACCTGCCAATACAGGGGACACGGCTTCGATCCCTGCTCTGGGAAGATCCCACACGCCACGGACCAACTAAGCCCATGCCCCACAGCTACTGACGCCCCGAGCACTAGAGTCCAAGCTCCACAAGGAGAGAAGCCGCTGCAGTGAGGCGCCCACGCGCCACCACGGAGACCAAGCATAGCCAAAAATTGACAAAGCGACAAGTAAGTGACTTCTTGTAAGAGACTCCAAGTAAAGTTCTTTGTTCTTTACAGTCTCACGATTGCTTATTGCTCAACACTTAAAATACTATGTTCTAGTCTAGCCTTTTTGCTCACGGCCTTAGTCAGCTTTTGCTAAATGGTGCTACAGTAACAAACAGGCCCCACATCTCGGTGGCTTACAATCGCAAAGGTCAGCTGTGACGGTTCCTGTGGTATTGCCCCATGACTCTTCTCAGTCCAGGACCCAGAATGAAGAAGCTGCCTCCATCGGGGACATGCTAGGCTCCGAGCAGTGGGAAGAGAGCAAGACGATATTAGGGACTCACAACGCCTTGTAAAGCTTCTGCTCACGTGCCATTGGCCAAAGCAAGTCACATGACCAGACCCATTTTTGCTGGATATGGGATGTGTATTCCTCCGACAAGAAGGCTGACAAGCCACATGGCCGTGGACAAGAGGGAACGCTTTGCTGGGAACAAAAATAAAATCTACCACACTCCTCCAGGTGAGTTGTAAAACATCTTTTGGACAAAAATCCACTAAAAATGTCCTTAGGACTTCTGATCTACGTGATAGTGGGGATGTAATGTACAGCTTGGTGACTCCAGATAATGACACAAATAATTGTATGTTTGAAAGTTCCTAAGAGAGTAGATCTCAGAAGTTTTCATCACAAGAAAAAAAAATGTAACTGTGTGTTGTTGATAGCTTCTAATGAGAACTTCCCATGGTGGTTATTTTGCAATATATATAAATATGGAACCATTATGTTGTATACCTAAAATAACATAATGCTGTCATGTATGTCAATTATTTGTTATCGTTCAGTCACCAAGTCGTGTCTGACTCTTTGTGACCCTGTGGACTGCAGCATGCCAGGCCTCCCTGTCCCCCACCATCTCTTGGAGTTTGCCCAAGTTCATGTCCATTGACTTGGTGATGCCATCCAACCATCTCCTGTCACCCTTGTTCCATATTTATATATGGAACCATTGTGTTGTATACCTAAAACTAGCATAATGTTGTCATGTATGTCTATTATCTCTATATTTTAACAATGTATATAGATTTTAATTTACATGACAGTAAATATTTATACTAACTTGAAATTAATATTTCTTAGTCTTTAATCTCCTAACCAGAAACATGGCATTTTCCCCTGTGCATTCACAGCCTGTGGTTTTCTCATAAATATCCTGCCTCTCTAACATTCTGTGTGTGTGTGTGTGTGTGTGTGTGTGAGAGAGAGAGAGAGAGAACATCATAAATACTGTCATTTTTCCCATGTAGATTAAAGAGCTAAACATTAAAATATCATATAATAGAGCTTAAAAAATAAAACTGCCTAATTATCACTTCTTTGATGGCATTATTACTTTCCAAGCTTTGAGGCAATAGAAGAAAACATAGATGAAAAGAACATCAGTTTAAAACACATAAAAGTCCTGAAAGTAGTACAATTAAAATTAAAAAGGAACTGCTGGAGTACATAATTGCTTGAAATACGATCAACAAAATGTTAATTTCCAAGTCTTGGGTGTGTGTTTGTCGGTGGGCACTGTACCAGCGAGAGGAATGTTCTTCAAAAGAGGAAATTCAATTCGCAGAAAAGGGAATGCCTATATTTAAATGGTTCAACCTCAAGGCAATCAAAGAAATGCAAATTAAACCTCCGTGGTAAATCGTGTATACTCTGCAAGTGAAGGACAGGGAAACGCTGAAGGACGGCGTTCTGCCGTCCGTGGGGCCACAAAGAGTCGGACACGACTCAGCGGCTGAACAGCAAATGCATTGTAAGTGAGCTCAGAACTCTTCATTGTATTATCCAGTGTTAGTGAGGATGCAGTTTTTTTAAAAAGCATGTTGCTGGAACAACGGACAGGAGAAATGCTTGAAACCCCTTTGCAAAACACTTTGACAATGCTCACATAGAACCTCAAAATCGCTCATACCCTTTGATCCAACAATCACATTGTCAGGATCTTGACCTTAGGAAATTATTCAAAAGAGAAAGGGCTATTTTAAAATGTTCGCTGCAGCTTTATTTGTAAAATCTGGGCAAAGCAACATAGTATCCTGGACAGAGTAAAGCGTTTGGTTTCCAAAAAATGGACTCAAATTCTGTTTGTCCTTCCGCCTGCGTTTGTCACCGACGGTTCCTTGAATCGCATTGGAAGGACTGAAGGCAAGGTATGTGCCTAACTGTTTGGTAACTGAATATAAAAGACGGTTTTGTTATCTTTATCATCAAAATAAAGACTTGGAAACAGCCCACCCTGGCAACCACAGGAATGTTAAGCACATTAGGATACATCCACCCCACGAAGAACGAACGGTGCAGCCATTAGGGACTGTAATTATGGAGATAATGGAGCAAACTGAAATTTTGCTGATTTTTTTCAAGCAGAAAACAAAATGATGTTACAATAATATAAAAACTGTGCCTGTGAACAAGAACAAGGCAGAAAGATGGGAGGGTGGGCTGGACGGGTGGCGAGGAAGGTTTTCGAATTAGAGTGGTATATTATAGGCAGTCTTTTTTTTCTATTTCTCTTATAATCATTGTGATTTGTTTGTGCAAAGAATACATGCTAGGCATGGGGAGAACTGTTATTGAATTCTATCACATGTTTCCTCTCTTCTGAAATAACCGTGTGGTTTATTACCTTTCCTGTGGATGTGAGGGATTGTGGGAATATCTTTCTTCCCATTACCCCAACCTTGGTCCCCTGGGTGAACATCTTCTAGATCATAGCGTATTTCATTTCATCAAATCAGAATACTTTTCCTGAGTAACTGCTTTATACCAAGTTCTACAGCTAACAAAGAGGATAATGCAGCATGTGCCTTGGTCGGGGGTCAAATCTACACCATTGCCAGGATCAGAGAACAGCCCTTGGGGTAAAGAGGGGAGCTGGGTCTTCATAGAAGGCAAGCATGTGAGTGGACACTCAGCCATGGGCGTCAGAGTCCAGCGTGGGTTTGTTCTTGTTGCTTTTGTTTTAGTTGCTCAGTTGTGTCCAACTCTTTTGTGACCCCTGGACTGTAGCCCACCAGGCTCCTCTGTCCATGGGATTTCCCAGGCCAGAATACTGGAGTGGGGAGCCATTTCCTTCTTCAGGGGATCTTTCCAACCCAAGGATCTAATCCGTGTCTCCTGCATTGACAGGTGGATTCTTTACCACTGAGCCACCAGGGAAGCCCAGCATGGGTGGGCACTCGATAAATATTTGTTGAGTTGAATTGAACTAAACTCTGGAATGGGGGCGGCTCGTTCCCATCTCCACCCTCTCCCATTCCAGCCTCGGGTCAAGAGTAAGTCCCAAGCCTCCTAGAGACCCCTTCACCTTTCACTGAAATAAAATTTTATAGCAATTTCAAATAGACTTCAAGTCAAGTCATTTCACAAGGCAAAGTCAGGGAGCAGCCAGCTGGGAAGATGGACCACTGTGATCCCTCTCAAACCTGGTGGCCGCGAGCCTTATTCTTCAATTGCCAGTGCTTTTACATGAGAGCCGAGTTCCTGACTTTCCTCCTCAAAAATGTGCCCCCGTGTGCTTACATGCAGGGGTGGACCTGTGGGAGTCATTGACGTGTAAATCTATATCTTACTTATAATGTTTTATTCATTCGGGTATGCTTTTTTCAAAGCATTAGGACTTCTGGGGCATGTTGAGGGTATGCAGAGTTGAAAGCGAAGATGTGAAATCAGGAAGACTGTTCAGAAGACTCGGTGTATACGGAGGTATGGAATATGCTGTCCTTGATTCCATTTTGGGTACATGGGACACCTGGGGACAAAAGGGCACCTGGGACTGAAGTCCGTCTGCCCATTTCTACATTAGGGGAGAGGCATCAGTTGCAAGAGTGAAATAAGATTCCACAGAACTGGGTCATTCTTTGCTCTCTCCTGGGGTTTGAAATGATTCCACGAAACTCTTTTCTTCATAAGACTGAAGTGGGGAGTCAGGAAGATACCCAGGAATGGAAATCAGAGAGAAACTGGCTTGTCAGGGCAGGTTTCAGCTAGCTACTGCCGCATAACAAACCACCCCAAACTTAGTGGCTCAGGACAACTTCTTTTTCCTAATGAGCCTGCAATTTGGGCAGAGCTTCGAAGGGCACCTCATCTCAGTTTCACTCGGTATAAAGAGCTGAGACCAGTTCTGTTCAGATCTGGTTCCAGTCTCTTCCTGATTGCCCAGTCAGTCTCTCTTCTGGCCTGCTTGGGTTTGGGAAGTTACTTCCCAAATTTTAGAATAAATACCAGTTTTCTGAGGGCAAAAGGGCTTTGCATTGTCCATATTCAAAAAAAAATTCTCACATAGTGTTTCGATGTAAATGCTGTTCATGTATAATGCCAAATGAATGGCACTCCTGGGGTTGTGCAACAGGGATGTTCATAAGAGTCTCTAGAGATGACCAGACCTCACATGTGGCCTGATCATCCCTCTGGACAAATAGCGGAAGCCAGCATGGTCGAGGGAAACAGGCGTGGATTCCAGTGTCCCCAGTGATCTCAGGCATCACTGAGATTCCCTAGCTGGAACTCAGGATCCATCTGTCAAAACAGGAACTGCAAGGGAGGCCCAACAGTTCCATCCAGCCCTGATGCTCATAATCCTGTGCCTGTTTTGAGAGCGTGTCCTGGTAACAACGCCATGCACCCTTATCTCAGGAAAGATTCCATTAAGATTACTAGTTAGAAAACCTATAGGCCTTCTCATGGACAATTTACACTGAAAGTTGCCTCTGCAGTGGGAGGCTGAGGTTCCCCTTCTGCCCCCATTTTTTTCCAATACCACTGGGCTCATTTGGCCTGGGACCAACCATAATGGAATAGAGACATTTAACATCAACCTTCCTAGGCTCATTTTTCAATCCACACTTAGAGTTAGCCTTAAGGTTAGGGCTAACCCACTCTAGTAATTTTGCCTGGAAAGTTCCATGGATGGAGGAACCTCGTAGGCTACAGTCCATGGGGTCACAGAGAGTCAGACACGACTGAGCAATTTCACTTTAAGGTTAGGGTTCAGTTCAGTTCAGTCACTGAGTTGTGTCTGATTCTTTGCAACCCCATGAATCGCAGCACGCCAAGCCTCCCTGTCCATCACCAACTCCCAGAGTTCACTCAGACTCACGTTCATCGAATCCGTGATGCC
>SJYF01000598.1:3025049-3042261 GCA_006410515.1 Procapra przewalskii | reverse complement strand
GGATTTTCCAGGCAAAAGTACTGGAGTGGGTTGCCATTGCCTTCTCTGAGTCAACCAATTAGATCACCCCCAAATACAGGATTCCCAAGATCCAGGCATGTGAAGAAACAAGGGAAAAAGAGACAAGAAAAGAAGGGACAGCGGGAGTCAGAAAAGTGCTATGAAGACTTAACTGTGTTTTAAGAAACTTCTCTAGGGGTCCAGTGGCTAAGACTCCACATTCCCAATGGAGGGGGGCCTGGGACTCGATCCCTGGTCAGGAAAGGAGATTCCACATGCTGCAACTAAAGATCCTGCATGCTACAGCTAAGATGGAACCTCCTGGGTGCCACAATTAAGATCAGGCCCAGCCAGATAAATAAACAAACATGTTTACAGTAAATTTATTTTATATATATATATATGGACTCTCAGAGACAGTGGGGGAGACAAGAATAAGGCTATCAGAGGAAACAGAAAATTTTATCCTAAAATTCATAAAGAATCTCAAGGATTCCAAATAGACAAAATGATCATGGAAAAAAAGAACAAAGTTCAAGGTCTCAGACTTCCTGATTTCAAACTTACTGTAAGTCTACAGTAATAAAAACAGAGGAAAACAACTGGCATAAGGACAGACATATAGACAAATGGAATCGAATAGGAAGGCCAGAAATAAAACCTCACATAAGTGTTCAAACGGTTTTGATGAGGGTGCCATGACCATTCAATGGGGGAAGAATAGGCTTTTCAACAAATGGTTCTAGGAAACTGGAGATCCACGTGCAAAAGAATGAAGCTGGACCCGCACCTCAGAACATACATAAATGTTAACTCAAGATGGATCAGAGACCTAAATGTAAGACCAAAAGCTATAAAACTCTTAGAATAAAACATACAAGAAAAGCTTTGTAACATTGGGTTCGGCAGTGATTTCTTGGCTATGTCACCAAAAGAACAGTCGACAAAAGAAAAAAACAGACATGCTGGACTACATCAAAATTTAAAACTTCTGTGCATCAAAGGGCATGATAAACAGGGTAAAAAGGCAACTGATGGAATGGGAGGAAATATTTTCAAATCATATATCTGATAACAATGCATAAATAATTTCTACAACAACCAAAATGGATTTAAAAGGGATGAAGGACATGAATAGATATTTCTCCAAAGAAGATGTACAAATGGCCAACAAGTGCACGGAAAGATGCTCAACGTCACTCATCATTGCTGCTCCTGCTGCTGCTGCTAAGTTGCTTCAGTCGTGTCCGACTCTGCGCAACTCCATAGATGGCAGCCTACCAGGCTCCCCCGTCCCGGGGATTCTTCAGGCAGGAACACTGGAGTGGGTTGCCATTTCCTTCTCCAATGCATGAAAGTGAAAAGAGAAAGTGAAGTCACCCAGTAAGTATCCAACTGTTCGTGACCCCATGGACTACAGCCCACCAGGCTCCTCCATCTATGGGGTTTTCCAGGCAAGAGTACTGGAGTTGGGTGCCATTGCCTTCTCCAATGAGATACCACCTCACACACATAGGGTGATTATTGTCAAAACAAAAACCAGAAAATAACTAGTGTTGACAAGTAGGTGAGAATTCGGAACCCCACGCACCATTGTCAGGAATGTAAAATGGGGCCATCAACTACGGTAAAGAGTATGGCAGTTCCTCAAAAAACTATAAGGAGAATTAGCATATGTCCCGGCAATTCCACCTCTGAGTATATACAGAAAACAGTCGAAAGCAGGGTCCTAAAGAAATATTTTCAAAAGCATACTCACAGTAGCAATTGATAATAGCCAAGAAGTGAAAACAATGAAACTTTCCATTGACAGATGATGGATCAACAAATGCAGTATATGTATACAAGGGAATCTCATTCAGCCTTGAAGAGGAAGGGAAGTCTACAGTACAGGTGAGCCTGGAGGACATCACGCCAAGTGAAACAAGCCAGTCGCAAAAGGATAATTACCGTGTGATTCCGCTTACATGAGGAACCTAAAGTACTCAAATTCACAGACAGGGCTTCCCTGATGGCTCCGTGGTTAAGAATCCACCTGCTAGTGTAGAAGACATGGGTTCGATCCCTGGCCTGGGAAGATCCCACATGTGGTGGGGCAACTAAGCCCATGTGCCGCAACCACTGAGCCTGTGCCCTAGAGCCTAGTAGCCACAACCACGGACCCCACACGCTGCAACTACTAAAGCCCTCACACCCTAGAGCCTGCGCTTTGCAACAAGAGGAGCCACCTGGATGAGAAGCCTGAGCACTGCAACTAGAGAGTAACCCCTACTCTCCACAACTAAAGAAAAACCCACACAGCCAAAAATACGTAAGTAAAAAAAATTTTAATTCATAGAGACAGAAAGTTGATTTTGGTGGTTACAGGGATAATGGGCAGGGAAGTTTTTAATTAATGGGTATAGAGTTTCTATTTTGCAAGATGGAAAGAGTTCTGAAGACTGGTTACACAACCAAGTAAATACACAAAACATGACTGATCTATACACATAAAATTGATTAACATGGTGAATTTAACTTCATGTGTGAAGTGAAGTGATAGTCTCTCAGTCGTGTCCGACTCTTTGTGACCCCAGGACTATACAGTCCATGGGATTCTCTAGGCCAGAATACTGGAATGGGTAGCCTTTCCTTTCTCCAGGGGATCTTCCCAACCCAGGGATCGAACCCAGATCTCCTGCATTGCAGGCATTCTTTACCAACTGAGCCACATTTACCATAATTAATTCTTTTTAAATAACAAGCTTTTAAAAGTAAAGGGATGAAGGAAGTTATAGCACGCTAACATTAGTCAAAAGAAAGTGGAGTGCTTCTATTAACTTCAGACCAAACAGACTTCAGAACAAGGAAAAGCATCAGAGATAATGAGGAGCATGACATAATGAGAAAAAGATCAGTTCTCCAAGAAAACATAATAGTCGTTAATGTGTTTGAAAGTGAAAGAGGAGAGTGAAAAAGCTGGCTTAAAGCTCAACATTCAGAAAACTAGGATCATGGCATCTGGTCCCATCACTTCATGACAAATAGACTGGGAAACAATGGAAACAGTGAGAGACTTTATTTTGGGGGGCTCCAAAATCACTGCAGATGGTGACTGCAGCCATGAAATTAAAAGACACTTGCTCCTTGGAAGAAAAGCTATGACCAACCTAGACAGCATATTAAAAAGCAGAGACATTACTTTGCCAACAAAGGTCAAAGCTATGGTTTTTCCAGTAGTTATGTATGAATGTGAGAGTTGGACTATAAAGAAAGCTGAGAGCCGAAGAATTGATGCTTTTTAACTGTGGTGTTGGAGAAGACTCTTGAGAGTCCCTTGGACTACGAGGAGATCAAACCAGTCAATCCTAAAGGAAATCAGTCCTGAATATTCATTGGAAGGACTGATGCTGAAGCTGAAACTCCAATACTTTGGCCACCTGATGCAAAGAACTGACTCATTAGAAAAGACTCTGATGCTGGGAAAGATTGAAGGCAGGAGAAGCAGGGGATGACAGAGGATGCGATGGTTGGATAGCATCCAACTCAATGGACATAAGTTTGAGGAAGTTCCAGGAGTTGGTGATCAACAGGGAAGCCTGGCGTGCTGAAGTCCATGGGTTCGCAAAGAGTCAGCCACAACTGAGCGACTAAACTGACTGAATGTGTTTGCATCTAACAATAACGCATTGAAATACATGAGGGAAAAACTGACAGAATTTCATAGAAAAATGAATGAATACACTATTACAGTTGGAGACTTCAAAAGCCCTCTGTGAGTTACTGACAAATCCAGCAAGGAGAAAATCAGAGAAGACACAGTTGAACTGAACAGCACCATCAATCAACTGGAGCTAATTGGCTCTATTGAGTATTTAATCCAGCAAAAGAAGAATATACATTTGTCTCAAACTCATGTGGAACATTTACCAAAACAGCCATATTGTGAGCCATAAAACACACATTAACAAATTTAAAAGACAGAAATCATAAAAATTATGCCATGAGACATCAATGGAATTAAACTAAAAAATCAGCTATTGAAAGCTAGCTAGCAGGACTTCTCTGGCAGTCCAGTGGCTAAGATTCCAGCTTCCAACGCAGGGAGTGTGGGTTCGATTCCCCAGCCAGGGAGCTCAATCCCACATGCCTCACGGTCAAAACTCCAAACCGTAAAACAGAAGTAGTATTGTAACAAACTCAATAAAGACTTTAAAAATGGTCCGCATCAAAAATGTATACATATTTTTAAAAGCCTATTATTTTGAAAAGAAAATAGAAACTTCCAAGTTGTGCGCTTAACACTTGGAGATTAAATGACACACTTCTAAGTAACATATGGGTCAAAGAAGAAGTCTCAAAAAAAAATTTTTTTTTAATATTTTGAACCAAGTGAAAAAGAAAATGCAACTATGCCACACAGGAGTGGCCAGGTGGAACAGCCAACAGCCAGGGAGCAAAAACCAGCAGCCACATGAGTGCGTCTTGGATGGCCAGCCCTGTAGTGCCTTCCGATGCCTGCACTTCCAGCCCGCAGCGACCTCACCCAAGTGGAAAAGCCCAAACAAGAGCTGCCCAGCCCAGCCCTTTCTGTATTTCTGATCTGCAAAATAGTGAGCAAAATAAAATAGGTATTTTCAGCTGCTCCGCTGAGGGGTAATTTGTTATGCGACTGTAATAACCGTAAGCAGGAGAGAAGGGGAAAGTACAGTAGACGGGAAGGTGTGTCAAGGGAGGGGGTGCTGGCCACAGAAGTTTGGAGGACACTGAAGAAGGAGGCGATGGGGGTGAAGATAAAGAAGACGAAGATGGTGGGGAGTGAGGAAACAGAGAAGAAGATGAACACAGCACTGATGCAGTCCAACCTTCCTTCTCCAATTAGCCTTTTTGATTTTCTCAGGACCTTGGCAGCGAGGGAATGGTCTGCTCTTTTAGCTTATCTTATATCCCCTGGTGTTCCTGAGGTCTCTCTTGGCCTCTTACAACTGATACACAGTTTTTTTGTTCCAACTCCCTCTTTATCCCTTCCTTTCTCAACAAAACCTTTACAGAACGCATACACCACTGTGCTTGATGAGAAAAATGACAATGTGCACTCCTGTGAGCCCGGAGGCTGCTGGGCACCCACAGGGAGGCAGGCAGAGCCCGAGTGTTCTTTTTTCTTTCCCTGCAACTATATCTATGTGAATATGAACATTCAATACCAGCCCTTAGATCGCTACTCTTTCTTTGTAAAACTAGAAAAGCAGGATTATAGAAAATCAGCAGAAGGTGGTTCTAGATGTTTGGGAGGGTGAAGCAGGCCTGTTGACAAAACAGCTTCTTTTTGGGTGATGCTTACTGGCTGTTCTCGCCATTGAAACTTTTGCTTCAAAAACAAAATCCTCTCCTAACGATGACTGGAGCCCTGCCACTTGATGGAAGAGATTGAGCAGAATGTAAGGGATCTTATTTGGAAATGACATTCCGTATTGTAATTTTTGTTCAGGTTTTATTTTTAAATTTTCTTAATATGACATGTCTATGGTGTGCTTTGAAATATTCCAACTGAGAAAAAGAGAGGATGGGGAGAAGGGATGAGGCCAGGTTGGCAATATGGTGATCATTACTTAAGCTAGGTGATGGGTCCACGGGGATTCATTGTACTGCTTGCTCTACTTTGGAAAATGCTTCACATTTTTCCACGATAAAAAGTTTATTGTTTTTCTTTTTGTTTCACTGGAAAGGAAAAAAAATGTTCTATTTTAAATGTTAAAATGTACATATTGCTTTGTTACAAACCAATGAGTACACAAAGATTTCCATGCCTCGCTCTCAGAACATATTATACTTTAGACTTCCCTCTCTGGTTCACTTAATAAAGATATTGTCAAACTTAATGTCTCTAAATCAAGCACAATCTTTCCCTGGGCACATTGCAGGGCCATATGGATTGATCCAATTCACCCTCTCAGTGGGTGTAATTCATCAGCAGTTACATCATCGATACAACCCTGGGGGACACCACATTGTTCAACATTTAGTCCTTGATTTTTATATCTAAGTTTCATCTCAAACTGGTTGTTTTTCAAAAGAGAGGATGGGGAGAAGGGATGAAGCCAGGTTGGCAATATGGTGATCATTACTTAAGCTAGGTGATGGGTCCGTTATATCCACTATATATACATTATAGCCATTATATCCACTGAGATGCTAAGACCTGGATCCAGTAGATGGACCTAAGGTGCTCTATTGACCAGGGATAATCAGGCTGTTTGTTGGCAGGTCTTCCTCTGTAAATGGTATCCGAGGAGACAAAGAGACTCGAAAATGCCAGGAGCCAGTGTTGTTGGAAAAATGTTGGGGAGAAAGTACTTTTTCCCCCTTTTCTTAAGTGCCAGCTCTCAAGCACAAAATAAAGCCAAACGGAAGTCATTGCTGTGAGCTGGTTGAGGTGGAGGCCCTGCACAGGCCACCATGCATACATGAATCATTTCAAGAAAGATGCTACCAAGGGCATATGCTTGGCAAACTACACAGCTAAGTAGCTGAAGTTCAACGTCACGATGCTCTTAGAGATATGCTTTAACATAAGCTGGTTGAAGCCTGCTATGAGCATAGTCGTATCTCCCCAAGGTACATATGTTGAAGTCCTGACCCCCAGTACTTCAGACCGTGACTGTGTCTGGAGACAGGATCTTTAAGGTACAATGAACCCTTAGGGTGGGTCCTAGTCCAATGTGATTGGTGTCCTAAGAAGAAGAGATTAGACGCAGATCCACATGGAGAAGAGGCCACGTGAGGACACAAGGATGAGAGGCCCCAAACCAAAGAAAGGGCTTCACAGAGACCAGCGCTGCCCGTGCCTTGACCTTGGATGGCCAGCCTCCAGAACTGTGAGAAAACACATTTTTGTTGTTAAGTTTCCCAATCTGTAACTTTGTGTAATACAAAGGCAAGTCTTTTGATGTATGTTGTTGTTCAAGTCGCTAAGTCGTGTCCAACTCTTTGCAACCCCATGAACTGGCTGCTCTGTCCGTGTGATTTTCCAGGTAAGAATACTGGAGCAGGTTGCCATTTCCTTCTCTAGGGGATCTCCCCAACCCAGGGATCAAACCTGGGTCTCCCATGTCTCATGCATTAGCCAGAGGATTGTTTACCACTGAGCCACCAGGGAAGCCCAATAGTAGGCACGAATTCTACCAAATGCTTTTACATTTCCAACAATCTTTGCTCTAGTAATCTGTTGGTATAATAAATTATGTTAATGAACTTCCTTTTTATCTGAGTCTTCAATTATTTACTTTTTGAAAGGGACATTTTTTGTGGTTGTTTATTTTTAATTGGAGGATAACTGCTTTACAATGTTGCACTGGTTTCTGCTCTACAACAACGTGAATCAACCATAAGTATGCATACATCCCCTCCTTCTTGAGCCTTCCTCCCATTCCCCTCCACCCCTCCAGGTTGTGACGGAGCACTGACCTGAATTCCCTGTGCTATACAGATGTTTCCTGCTAGCTATCTGATTAACTTCTTGAAACACATTTGCATTCCTGCAATAAACCCTACTTGCCATAGTGAATAATTTTTGTAGATTAATAAATTCTGTTTGCTACTCTTTAGAAAATCTGCATCTCTATGTATATGTGGAATTGGTATGTATTTTTATTTTTTGATAGTATAAAATTTTGCTATTTAGTCACCATGACTTCAAATAATAAATCAAGGAGCTGTTCATCATTTTCTTTGTCTTGGAATAACTTAAGTAACTGAAATTATGTGTTATTTAAATCTTTACCGTCTGAGCCACCAGAGAAGCCCATTTAAAATCTTAAATAGAGCTTACTTGTGAAGCCAATAATAATAATAATAAACAGGACTAGTCCATCAAGAGACAAAACAATATATTAAAATCTACTTAAATGATAGAATGGAATTTCTCTACATGGATCTGGAATTTCTGAAATATTGGGCATTTTTTAAAATAAAAGAATGGGAATCATTTAATCTAGTAGAGATTTTTTGAAAAAGACAGCAAGTACACTCCTGCTTCAGCACTTGAGGGCGCTCTGGAGTTGTCTACACCCCTTGTCATTGCCTGAATTGCTTATTTATTTATTTAACTTCTGTCACCATGACAGCAAGGCCCTCTTCTGTCTTGTCTACTGTTGAAATCTCAGCACCTAAACAGCAGCGAGTTGGCTCTCAATAAATACCTGTGTGATGAATGAACCAGGCCAGTGTTCCTACCAAAACCTGTGCCGTCCCATTCAGTTCGTGAAGCTGGTCACGTGAAGCTATTTACATTTAAATTAATTTGAATTTAACTTTTAAAACATGTTTTTTCACTGGCCACATTTCAAGAGGGCCTGCCAGCATATTGGACTGCTCAGATATAGACCATTCCCACAACTCCAGAAAGTTCTATGGGGCGGCACTGCTCCCAGGGGTGCAAAGGTGGGGGTCAGGGCGGCAGCATCTTCTCAGAGTCAGGTGGGAGGCAGAGAGATGGAGAAGGTCGTCATCAGCACCAGAAATGATCACTGTCCACGGAGCACTTGCTCTCTGCCAGGGACTTTGTTAGATGAGTTAGACACTACTTTTTTTTATTGAAGTACAGTTGATTTACAATTTCTGCTGTACAGCCAAGTGAATTAGCCACACAAAAACATATATCCCCTCTTCCTTGGACTTCCTTCCCATTTAGCACTGAGCAGAGTTCCCTGGGCTAGATGGTCGGCTCTCATTAGCGGGCTATTTCATACATGCAGTGTATGTATGCCGGGCTTCCCAGGCAACACAGCGGTGAAGAATCCACCTGCCAAGGCAGGAGATGCAGGTGCAGATCCTGGGTCAGGAAGATCCCCGGAAGCAGGAAACGGAAACCTGCTCCAGTATTCTTGCCTGAAACATTCCATGACCAGAGGGCTACAGTCCACGTGGTCGCAGAGAGTCGGACACGACCGAGCGTCTGAGCGCACGTGCACATATGTACGTCAATCCCCTTCTTCCAATGCATCCCACCCCCGGCTCCGAAACATATTCACTGCCGCCTCCAACAACTCTGCAGGGCAGGTGACCTCACTCCTATTAATGACAAGGAAACTGAGTCTTCTAGTAAGTGACCCACGAAAAGAGATAGTCCCCGGTTCAGGGGCTGGCAGGAGCTGGGAAGGGGCATCAGTCCAAGCAGCAAGGCTTCAGGGAGGAGCAGTGGAACGCTGGGAGCTCCAGGGGGCGCTAGAGCACGGGAGGGCAGCTAAGGCAGGAGCTGCACCTGCCCCCCGGGGGACTTGACAAGGGAAGGCAGCTCTCACAGGGGCCCACAGGGCTCTTAGAGGGCTCACCCCCCACTGGGCACCAGGCTTGAGACCATGAGACAATGCCAGCCCAGCCGCCATGAGCTGAGGCACTGTCCATGCTCTGCCCTGGCCAGGGCTGTGCCCAGAGCCTCCACCCCCATGGGTGACGATAACAGAATGGCGCCCTTGAGACCCCAGGGCAGCAATGCCTGGGCCATTCCTGGCCTGCTGCCATGCTTCACGGTTGGCTTGTAAAGAGCCTGGGGCGGGCAGCCTCCTGAAGCAGAGCAGGGAGCAAGCCTGGATCCCGTGGGCCTCGGTGTCTCTGCAGTGGAAGGCCTCCATCTGAGCGTAGCGACACCCTTCTCTAAACAGGAAGCGCCTGACCCAGGGTATGCTCTGAATGGTCACTCAAAGTAACCAGGGGTTTGCAGGGGCAAAGAATGAAACCCCCAGCAAAGGACACATCGTCAGCCTTCCACAGCATCAGCAATCCATTACAGGCCCTCCAAGACAGACAGAGCACTGACTCCTGGTACCTCCCTCTTCTGCAGGGATGGGTGGTAGGGTCAGGCACCATTCTGCTCTCTGAGCAGCCCCCTTGGACTGACCTCTTCTCCTGGGCTCTGGGAAGCCAGGCAGAAAGGCAGAGGCCCTTTATGTGCCAGACAAGACCGTTGTCAAGGGACTGCAAATCTGCTTGAGGTGTTACATGTCTGTTTTTAGAACAAGAATGTCACATCAGCAGGAACCAGTGGCCAGAGATGGGGGGGCAGGGGCAAAGCAAAAGAGATTACCTTCTGTCTCAGAGCTTTGGGTCTGCTGCCCACGTATCTAGGACACATTCGCACAGCACAGAGAACTATTCGCCCTCCTCAGCCTTATCAGGTTGCTCTGAGCCCAGCAGTGCTGGGCACGGTCCATGTGTTAAGTCACAGTGCTGACAGCAAGGGGACAGGCGAGTGGCATTACCCTGGCTTTGCAGATGGTGGAACAGGAGCTCCAGCTTCAGGGTTAGGATAAGAGGGTACCCCAGGCCCCCCCATTCCAGGGCCAGGATCCAGCATCTGCAACTCTTGGCTAAGGTTTTCTCCAGCGTCTAAGTCTACTCTGCCTAACCAGGACAGGGGCAAGTGTTGGGGCATGAAATTTCCCTCGGGCTGCCCTTCACCAATGGCCGATGGGGGTTTGTGCCTATACCCTGGGACAACCTCACCCCGCAGGTGAGAAAGCTCCGAGTTCCTGCATCTGCACTGTCTCCCGGAGCTCCACGGCAGATTCGGCTCAGCTGCTCATCTCTGTCGAGACTAGCTTGCTAGAGTCCTTGTGTTGGCTGCCTTCCTTTTCCTATCTGGACACAACCCTACCTAGGTTTCTGGGATGACTTGAATCCCTGTCTAAAAGCCTGCTTCTGAGGGAACTCAAACTAAGCAGATAACAAGGAGAAAGCTGAGAACCAGGAGGACAACTTGTGACCACCTCATTGTAAAGCCTGGGTGGAGGTGGTCCAGGGACAGGGTAGCCAGGCTGAAGGTGATATCCAGGCTGGCTGCTGGGATGTGTGGTCCCGCAGCAGAGTCTCCAGGGAGAGAAGCTGCCCAAATGGACGCTGGCACCGGATTCTATTCCAAGTAGCCTATTCAGATTAGAGCAGGACCTGAAAGTGTGTCATCAAGGTCTAAGGCTGGGAAAGGGATCTGGCCAGGTCTGAGCAGCTGGACCAGGCTCAGGGTCAATGTCTAACCGCAGTGTGCATCCCAGCAGAAGCAGAAGCCCAGAAGGATAATTCAACACACACAGTGGGTCAGAGAAGAGGCTAGAGCTGGAAGGAGATAGGATTCCTGGGGCCCACAGGACGCCTGACCCACTGAAGATCCAATCCCTGGGAGCCCGTCTAAAATGGCTCATGAAGAGCAGGTCAATTCTGTGCAGGAGGGTTCCACCTGGACAAGGATAAGCAAGATAAGGATTTGCACCCAAACCTCCATGTCTTCCCCTTGGCAGCTGGGCCCTGGGCTCCCCTTACCACCGCCAGCCTACTCCCATACAGCCCATCACCATCCAGCTTGTGTTCTAAATATCCAGTCCTCCATCCTCTCCCTCCATCCCCACTGCCAGCTGCTGGTCCCAGCTATTGCCCATCTCTCAGCCAGGCTGAGGGAGCCTCCAGACTGGTCTCCTCACTCCTGCTCTTGCCCGTCTTCTGTCCTCTGCTCCACAAGGCCACCAGAAAGACGGGCCAGCGGATCAAGTCTTTTCCTGACTTAAAGGCTTTCAGGGGCTTCCAACGGCCAACATCCTCTTGCTCTTTGTCTCATGAACTTTCTCATCTTGGGACCTTTACAAATCCTGCTCCCTCTGCCTGGAGGAATCTCCCATACATCACTGTTCTCTGATCCCACGTGACATTTTCCCACCCCCATTGGATCTCAACTCAAACACCACCTTCAGAGGATGACCTTCCATAGACGCCCATCCAGATGACCACTTTGTTACCAGCAGTGTCCTGACCCCCAGGACTGCACCGAGAGTCAAAGGGGAAAAAATATACAAAGGAGCAGTTAAGAGAACTGGAGGAGAGAGGAAGGGCTACAACATATATTTAACAGAAGTTCCAGAAAAAGAGGAAGCAATGGAGAAGCAATGTAATAAGGCAATCAGTGAGGAGTTTCAAGGGTTAAAGATCAGTATGAAGCTGCAAGTCAAAAATATACCCCAAGAGGGGACTTCCCTGGCAGTTCAGTGGTTAAGACTCTGTGGTTCCAATGCAGGGGGCACAGGTTCAGTCCCTAGCTGGGAAACTAAGATCCCACATGCTGCATGGTATGGCCAAAAAGTAAATAAATAAATAAATAAATAAAATTTAAATACACCCCAGGAATATACAGCATAAATTAAGTCCATATATAGCTCTATTATAATTAAGCCACATAAAATCAAGGATAAAGAGAAAATCCTTTAAATTATTAAAAATTAAGAAGAACCACAAAAAAGAGAAATAAAATCTCAGTCATCCAAACCAGCAAAGTTTTTTTCATATTCTTTTCCATTATCAAATCAGTAAATTCTTGAACTTCAAAATATGTGTGTATACATGTATGTTGTGTAAACATATATAGCCCACAGGAGACAAAAAGTGAAAGAAAGATAAAGTAAGCAAAAAACATATAATGGGGTAGTATAATAAGTCCAAATATATTCTTAATCACAATATATGTCATCTGGACAACACAAATAAAAGCGGAATCACATATAGGAGAGAGATTATACCACCCAGCAAACCGAGAATTTAAGAAATCAAGAATACTCGTAACTTTCAAATTTTTAAAATATTTTCTGGGCAATGGAGTCAACCACTGGACCTCTACAGAATTCCCAGGAAGGAATTTTTTAAAAGAAAATCTTATGGCGTAAATTGCCCTTGCTCCCCACTTTCCACTCTTGTGTTCCTAACTGGCCACCCAGTAACCTTTGCAGCCAAGTCTAAAACATGGAAGTGGGCACAAGTGTCGGGTCGTGTCTATAAAATGAAGGGGTGTGCTCTGCCTTCCCCCTTTTCTTTTCCAGCTGGCTGAGACGCAGGCAGGAAGGCAGGTCACGCTGAAGACGGTGGAGCAACAAGATGGAAAGAGCCTGGGCAGTTGATGAGCTCCATAAAAGCTGGGACGTTATGTCAGGTACTAGGTTAGTTTGCTCCGGCTGCCATGCTAACATATTACAGTCTGGATGACTTGAACAACAGAAATTTAAGAAGTCCAAGACCAGGGTGTTGGTAGGGTTGGTTTCTTCTGAGGCCTCTCTCCTTGGCTTATACATGACCTTCTCTCTGTATCTTCACATAATCTTTGCTCTGGGCACACTTATGCCTGGTGCCTCTGTATTTGTACAGATTTCCTCTTCTGTTTATTTTTTTGGCTGCACCATGCAGTGGGTGGTATCTTAGTTCCCTGACCAGGGTTCCAAATCCCCTGCATTGCAATCCTTAGTTTTAACCACTGGACCAGCAGGGAAGTCCCCCTCTTCTTATAAGGACACCAGTTAGATTGAATTTGGGCCCATCCATCATAAAGGTGCCTCATTTTAACTTAATTACCTCTTTAAAGGTGGGCAATTACCACCTCCACCTTAATTACCTCTCTAAACACAGTCACATTCAAAGGGCTGCAACATGTGAATTTGCAGGGAGCTGCAGGGGAAGGAGAAGGCAATGGCACCCCACTCCAGTACTCTTGCCTGGAAAATCCCATGGACGGAGGAGCCTGGTGGGCTGCAGTCCATGGGGTCGCTAAGAGTCGGACACGACTGAGCAACTTCACTTTCACTTTTCACTTTCATGCACTGGAGAAGGAAATGGCAACCCACTCCAGTGTTCTTGTGTGGAGAATCCCAGGGATGGGGGAGCCTGGTGGTTGCCGTCTATGGGATCGCACAGAGTCGGACACGACTGAAGCGACGCAGAAGCAGCAGCAGCAGAGGGTGGGATTGAGTGAGGGCAGGAGGAAAAGGAGATGACAGAGGATGAGATGGTTGGATGGCATCACCAACTCAATGGACATGAGTCTGAGCAAACTCTGGGAGATGAAGAAGGACAGGGAAGCCTGGCATGCTGCCATTCATGGGATCGCAGAGTCAAACTCAACTGAGGAACTGAACAACAAGACGGTGGGGTACACAACTGAGAACATACCTGGTAATAATGCATAATTTTTAAAAGTCATTAAAATTGTTTAAATTTCATTTATTTTAAATTCATTTTCAGTGGAGGATATTTGCTTTATAATGTGGTGTTAGTTTCTGCTGTACAGCAAAGTCAGTCAGCTTTATGCATACATATATCCCCTCTTTTTTGTATTTCCTCCCCATTTAGGTTGCCGCAGGGCAGTGAGCAGGGTTCCCTGAGCAATAGGTTCTCATTAGCCATCTACTCTATACATAGTAGAGCATATGTGTCAATCCCAATCTCCCAATTCATCCCACCCGCTCCTCCTCCTCCCCTGAGTCCACACGTTTGTTCTCGACATCTGTATCTTTATTTAAGTCATTAATAATTTCAGGTTTCTGTTGTAGCAGTCAAATTTATATCCTATCCAAATACAAAATCAGAAGCTGGTCTTTGCAGGGGAGGTGGGGAGTGATCAAATAAAGACACTACTAGTTAGCCTGTGCAAGAAGATGGAGGACAAGGAGGTGTGAAGAGGAGGAAAGGGTACAAATAATCAAAATAAGCAATGAAAAGGAAGATATTCATTCCAACAGTAACCACATTAGTAAACACGCTTAATTCATCCAGAAGTTGACCTCCACCATCCCAAGCTTGAGCAAGCTTAGAGGCAAATTTTCTGAAAATTCTGAGGACCAGAAAATATATACTTTTTTACAAAAATGTTTCAAAGGACAGGAAAAGAATGAAAGCTACTGATTTCATTTTATGAAGCCAGTATAACCTTAATGGCAAAACCAGACAAGGATAATTTTTTAAAGGCAATTATAGATCCATTATACACTTATGAACATGTATTTTGAAATCTTAAATAAAATATCAGCAAATTAAATTCAGCAGCTAATTTAATTTCAGTGAAATTAAATATATATATAAAATGGTTGCTGGCCAGGTGGGATTTATCTCATGAATAATAAGTAAATCTATTAATGTAATACACCACATTATAGGATTAAAAGGAAAAGAGAGCATATGATCATCTCAATACCTGCAGGAAAAGCATTTGACAAAATTCTGTACTCATTTATACCATTAAAAAGATTTTCAAAAGCAATCTCAAAATATACTGTCACTGATGGGATAAAGAGTAATTGTTCAAAACTCACTGCATATATTATATTTAAGGGTAAAACTTTAAAAGCAACTCAAGAATCTGCCTGCCAATGCAAGAGACAAAAGAGACATGAGTCAGGAAGATTCCCTGGAGGAGGGCATGGCAACCCACTCCAGCATTCTTGCCTGGAGAATCCCATGGACAGAGGAGCCTGGCAGGCTAAAGTCCACTGGGTCACAGAGCTGACCGTTACTGAAGCAGCTGAGCATGTATGCAGAGCAATAAAGAAAGTCGTCTGTCATTGCTTCCCTTTAGCATTACACTAAAGTACCCAGACAATTAAATAAGGCAAGTAAAAGATATACAAAGACATTAAGTGTAAAGGGAAAGTATATCTAGAGAAAGTATAATTATCTACAGAGAAAATCCAAAAGAATCTATACACGAACTTGTAATCAGAAAGATTGCTATACATGAGACTGACATAGAAAAATCAATAACATTCCTATGTATCACAAATAACTAGAATATATTATTTTTAATTTCACTTACAAACCATAGCAAAAACATAAAAAGCAATTAAAGGTGCCTAAAATAAATGCAGCAGAAAGTTGTGCGAGAACTACATGGTCCAAATTACAAAACGTTACTGAAAGACTCAAAAGAATATCTGAGTAAGTATAGAAATATATACCACATTCATGGACAGAAAGATTCAATATCATAAAGATGCTGATTTCACCTAAATTTATGTGTTAAACAGAATTTCAAAAATATCCAAAACTGTCTTGGGAACTTGACAAGATGCTTCTGAAATTTATAGAGACAAGCAGAGGGCCAAGAATAGACCCAGACAGATTTATTAGATAGCAAGATTGATTACATAATTAAGATAGTGTCATAGACGCAAGGAGAGACAACTATACCAATAGGGAGCCCATAAGTCTATATAAATCAGTGGGGAAAGGATGGATTCTTCAATAAATGGTGTTGCTGCTGCTGCTGCTAAGTCACTCCAGTCGTGTCCAACTCTATGCGACCCCATAGATAGCAGCCCACCAGGCTCCCCCGTCCCTGGGATTCTCCAGGCAAGAACACTGGAGTGGGTTGCCATTTCCTTCTCCAGTGCATGAAAGTGAAAAGGGAAAGTGAAGTCACTCAGTCATGTCCGACTCCTAGCGACCCCATGGACTGCAGCCCACCAGGCTCCTCCATCCATGAGATTTTCCAGGCAAGAGTACTGGAGTGGGGTGCCATTGCCTTCTCTGGATTAGAGTTCTACAACACAAAAAAGATCAATTCCAAGTGAACTAAAGACATACATGTGAAAAGCAAAACCTTTTAAAGTTTACAGGAAAACATCTCTTATGACCTGGAGGTGAAGAAAAATTTCTTAGAAAAGACACAAAAAGGGTGAACAACAACAAAAAAAGACTAATAAATTTACAGATTTTAATCAACAAAAGATACTATCAATTTTTTTTTAATTCCACAGACTGAGAAGATATCTGCTACCCAATAAGGGCTTACAATCAGGAAGAGGTTGAGGGGAAAAAACAAAGAAATTTTTTCAAGAAGAAAAAGATGTAAAACACAGTAGGAAAAAAAAAAGACGAGGAGGCAAGTCACATAAGAAAAAACCCAAATTGACCAACAAACATATAAATCAACCTCCCTAGTAATCAGGGAAAACGCAAAATAAGACAACAGTTAGGTATCATTTTACATTTATCAGCTAAGCAGAAGTTAAAGCCTGATAATACAATTTCTGAAGATGTAGACGAATGAAATTCTCATACACTGTTGGTAGAGTCAGTTGGTACAAGCCCCTGGAAAGCAACGTGAAGATGCTCGTAGTCTTTATCCCTATTCAATTTAGTCTTTTCAGTAAATATTCAAGAGAGAAATCTCTGCACCTGTGCTCCAGAAAACATTTATAGGAGTCTTTATTGTTACATTGCTTAAAACAGAGGGAAGAAAAAACAGACACAAAGAAATGTCCATCTTGGGACTTTCCTGATGGTCCAGTGGTTAAGAATCTGCCTGCCAGTGCAGAAGACGCAGGTTCGATTCCTGGTCCAGGAAGATCCCACATGCCTCAGGACAACTAGGTCCATGTGCTACAACTACTGAGCATGCCCACCCTAGAGCTCATGTTCCAAAACAGGAGAAACC
>SJYF01000598.1:2940795-2952182 GCA_006410515.1 Procapra przewalskii | reverse complement strand
CTCCCAGGACCACACCCCACCCCAGACACCATCTGGCTGGTTCCCACTGCCTCGGGCCACAGCAAAGACGCCGACAGTGGCCATCCACTTTGAGTGTCGCCCACCCAGCACCGCCCGCCCTCTCCTGCTCTGTCTTCACAGCCCACGCAACCATCTAACACACTGTGCACTTGGCTTGTTGCTTGTTTTGCCTCTTCGAAATGTAAGTATCATGAGGCCTGCTGTAGGGGCTTTCTGTCCCCGTGTGACTCTTATGTGATCAACAATACTTGTAACGTACAGGACACAACAGTAAACATTTGTTGAGTGAACAGATAAAAGGAAGGGGATGTGTGTACACCTCGAGTGAGACCCCGGATTGTGACGTGATAACTGGTTATTTTTATACTGCATTGTTCTCTCCCAGTTGCAATGCGGGGGCAGGCTCTGGTCAGAAAACAGTTTCCAAGCGGGACTGTCTTCCAGAGTACCTTTCACTGGCTTCTAGTAGCCTCTTTACCAAATGCCATGTTTTGGAAAGCGAATCCCTAATGATTAGGTTAAAATAAAAAGGCCTCTCAAGTTCTTAAAAATGAAAAGGCAGAAAATAGACTTTATTCCAAAAAAGACTTTGAAAAGATGTTAAAGAAAAGGACATGTTACGTTACTAATGCAAATGTTTTTCACCGTCTGAGTTTTCCTTCTCCAAGGCAAGCACTCCAGCCAAGCTTTCGGGGATTGTGTTCAAAGCCCTTGGCCCACAGGAATCTGGCCTTGCTCATCTTCCCAAGGGGCCTCTCAAGTCTTCTGAGCCAGGCAGGAAGAAGTGTCACAAAGCAGGTGACTGCTGTGGGCCCACAGGGTTCCAGGCTGGCGCCCACTGGCATACCCAGAGAAGACCCCCGAGCAGGGCTGTCAGCTGGCGTCCCAGCAGCGCACAGAGATGGCTGAGCGGATAAGCTCTCTGAAGACCAGACGTGACAGCAGATGCCACCGTGTGTCCCTGGGAAGGAGCTGAGATGAAGCAGATCGTCCTCGCCCTGCCAGGGCCACTCAGCGCAGGGGCAGAGTCTGTGCCAAGCGCCTCACCCTGGGCTGGGGGGGGACCGCCTCCGGCACTTCCAGTCACCCCGCTCCAGGCTGCAGGGAGTGTGGCCCAGCGCAGGGAGGGCCCTGACCCTCTCGGGCCCCATCCAAAGCCCTGCGCTGCCCTGGCTGAGCAAGCCAGGCAGTCCTGAGGCCAGGGCCGGGCTCCAGCAGATCAAGGAGGAGGTTCAGATGAAGGACCTGGCCAGAGTCACCATATGGTCCACGCCACACGCCACGTCCAGGGGCTCCCCAGGCATAGTCACCTGAAAAAGCGAGGCCCGGTGCACCGTGAGGGGAGGTGGCCTGGCGGGGGCCCAGCGAGGGCCTGACCCTGGCTCTGCCTCTGGGTCAGTGATGGGACCGGCCTGAGCCTCAGCCACCTACACGCACCTGGCAGGTCAGCTGGGAAGGGCCATCCCAACTCCCACTCAGTCAAGGGCAACAACCCCCACCCCCCAAGAGGCAGCTCTGGGCCCCTGCGTGCACCGTCCCAGGACGTGGACACCCCACAGAGGCTGCTCCCCTGTGAGGGTGACTCCCCAGAGGTGGCCACCTGCCCCAGGGGTCACCAGACAGCTCCCTGAGCAGCTCCAGAAACCGTCCTGCCCCGTCCTTCCTGCGGGGCCTCTGTGGGGAGGAGTCCTGCTAGCCCAGCGTCCTCACCCACCTCGCCCATCAGCCCCAGGCCCGGGCAGGCCGTAGAAGGGGTGCTGACTGCGTCTCAGAAGGGGCCAGAGGCCTGGCTGGCGGCCCTGCCAACACATTATCACCGGCAGGGCCAACCCTCCCGGTGACGTGCAGACAACCCCGCGCTGGGGTGGAGGCCATGGCCTGGCCTGCCGGCCTTTACACGGACGCTCGTCGTCCCGCAGCTCCACCGCTGGGCCCTGGAGAAGGGCCCACACACACTCCACGGAGCCCACGGCACAAGCCAGATCTCCAGGCCCACACAGCCCCTGCTCTCCAGAAGGGCCTCGGCTTTCTCCTACCGTAGTATCATTACTGTTATCATTATCACTATTGATTTGAATAGGTGACAGTCAGGTGGCTACCATGTAAAATGATGCTCGGCAGAAGAGAAAGGCACTGGGTATCGCGCGTCATCGTCGGCCTGCTCCCCACCTTCCCTGGGAAGTGGGGCGACTTCTCGCTGGTTTCTGCTCTCCCAGAGATGCTGTGTGCAGAGCTCCCGCCCTGGCTCTTCCCCAGCCTCTGCCGGGCGCGGGTGCAGCCCTCCTGCCTGCACCTGAGTCCTGCCCGCCCTCCCGTGGGTGGCAAAGTGACAGCTGGAGACGGCTCTGCAACAGCCTGCGGAGTTTACTGAGCTTCCGAGGGGACGACCCTGGCCAGATGGCCTGGCCTTTTAAAAGCCCCAAGGCAGCAGTGTCCACGGTTCAGAGACAAGTCCATTAAGGGTGCTGGGCCGCAAGGCAAACGGACGCTAGCACCAAGTCGTGCTGCCTGCCCTGTGCTAAACAAACGCCCTTAGCAAAACCTGTTACAGAAATCACTGAACAAACACACCACAGTGCCCCCGGCTCAAGCAAGGGCCCAGAGCTGCATAAAGTGCTCCAGGCTGGCCACGGAAGCAGAAGAAAACACGCTGCCCGGGGTCCCCAGCCAGGTGAGCTCCCAGCAACCTCCCCAGCCACGAGGGCACCTTTATTGACTTCCCCTGGGGGAGGCCACTCTCCGTGCTGACCGGCAGCCAAGCGGCCGCACTTAAGCGCCTCTGTCCTCGTTCCCCAAGGGCTGTGGCCCAAGAGCCCAAGGCAGAGGGGGCCACGTGGCCCTGGCTGACGCTGGCCCCGGGAGCCTCTCTGGGAAGAAGCAGGCGGCCCCTCAGCATCTGAACTGAGTCCAGGAAGACGGCTGCCCTCAGCCGTGTTCTATTTGTGTCCTCCTCAAGGTTAAAAGGACTTTCTATTTTAAACCAATTTACACTCCCATTATTGCAAAGGCAAACAGTTCCAGAAGCCGAACCGTATCTGACCTGAGTAACTGAAAAGTGTGAGCAGAATTAGTGTAGGAGCAACTCTACACAAGGACAAGTTCCCAAGACACACGCCCACCAGGTCAGGGATGGAGGAAGGCCGAGAGGAGCACGTGACCAGCTGTGAGCAGGCCGCCAGACTCGCCACGTCCGCACTCAGCTGCACCCAAAGACACCCTGCCCGGCACCCAGAGGTGGGGCTACACCCCAGAGGAGAGCCCGCCCAGCCTGCGAGGAGACCGGGCCCCACAGCACACCCTCCCCCAGGGCATCAGAACTGCCAGGGCCTGCGGCTCCCGAAGAGGCCAAATGAGAAAGGGGCCCTGAAGGCAGAGGGTCCGCAGGCAGGGCTCCAACCAACCAGCGGGGCCAAGTTCACACCGCAGCCCAGCCCGGCAGACAGCTGGGCAACTGGGAAATCAGTGTTTACGGGTGCAGGCTGGGGGGACAGCCCCACCTTCACCAGCAGAGCGCCTCGCCCCCAGGATGACCGTCCCCCTTCCCTGGGCAGGGGTGTGGCCTGAGCCCAGGCCCACGGGGCCACTATTGCACAGAGGGTCTCCCTCTGCACATGCCCTCTCCGCCACGGCGGAGGACCCAGCTCAGGCCCTCAGAGAGGAGGAGGACCTCGGTGACATCTCAAAGTCAGACACTGAGTCTGAATCTAGGCTCCGCTTCTCACTAGGTGTGTGCCCTTAAAGAGATCACCGAACCTCTCTGAGCACCAACATGGAGCAGGAAGACATCCTGGATGCTCCTGGAAGGAGAGGCTTGGATCAAGTGACTCAGACGTCACCTCCTGGGCCTGTGAACCATGAGAAAAGCCCCGGTTCTGTGGGTCTAAGAATAACTAGTTAGTACCACTATAGGAGCTACAAACATGGTTCTACTTTTTTCCCCCTTTTGTAGAATACTTTTTAAATGATGTAACATATCCCCTGCTGAAGATAAGAAAATAAAATTTTTAAGGAATAAAAATCACTTTCAATTGTTTTTTTTTAAGTGAGACAACAGAACAGACTGGAGAAAGGTCCAACGACTCAACATCAGACTAACTTTAAGGATTCCAACCTAGTTGATAGAAAAACTGGCTCCTGTCTCCATCGCTTTCCCAGAGCCCCAGCCCCACATCCTGGAGCCGGCACGGACCTCAGCACCATCCTCCCACCCCAACCAAAAGGAGACAAGGGGGCGAAGGAGCTCCGCAGATGCCCAAGAGGAGGCAGCATGTGGCCTGAGGGCGGCCGTCACAGGAACAGACCGGAGCGTCCTTGCCCTGACTGCGTGGGCGCTGGGAGCACGTCAGAGGGACGCTCGGGGTCCAGCCTGAACAGCAACAGGTCCGCCTGCAGGCCTGGAGCCCTCTGCTCTGCCTCAGAGGCCAAGCCTGGCCCGGCCACTTCAGCAGTGAAGGCACCTTCTCATGTCAAACCCGACTTCACGGCTGATCTTCGCTCTAATTTGAGGAAATGAAAGCAAGTGGGGAGCCTCGAGTCACAGCGGTCATTCATTCAAAGCCCGGTTGCTCAGCCATTTCCCAAGCTGCTCCCACAGAAGGGAGCCCTTGGGGTGGGGTCAGGGCTCCCGAAGGACAAGCAGGATCCTGACTGCCCCAAGCTCCTGGTCCTGGAGCAGCCGACCACTGCCCGCCGCCGCTGCCGCGCCTCTCCTATACCGGGCTGGGGTCCCGGGCTGGGGTCCAGAGGACAGCGGGGCCGCCCCATCAGGCTGGGAACAACTCAGGGGTGCACTCATCTTTCCCCAACAAGTTCAAAGCCTTCCTCTGACCAGTGTATCTTGGAGACTGCACCGGAGAGAGGGCCAGCGAAGTTCACGGGAGCCAGGAGAGCCAAGAGCTGAGGGAAGCGCTGGGAGAAACAGCCAGCGAAACACCAAGGCGCCTCCAGACACTTGCCGTGGGTTTCTGACAGATAAATCATCTTTTTTAAAATTAAAACATTTCTTTTGCATTTTTATGTGTTTCTTTAAAAGATGCTTTTACACAACCTCAAAACACATTATTAAAAACGATCCTCTAAAACAAAACATTTAGGCACACACGAACACACACAAGCATGCATGCACACGAGCGCCTGATTCTCTACAGAGACCGTCTCCGGAAGGGAAGGATGAAACCAGAAGCTGCCTCTGGGACAGGAGATGGGAGGCTTATTTTTCATAATACATTTTGTACCAGGTCCATATGTTCTGTACTCAAAAGAATAAATAGCCTTGTTTAGAAGAACTTAAAGAACTGACTTAGTAAACAACGTGAAGATAAACTACAACTTAAGAAGGACTCTCCTTTCCCTTTAATTGTGAAATGAGCCTTTTTTTATAACTGCACCTCCTCCTGAGAAGAGCCTTGATGTTTCAGTCTGCTGGCTGTGGTAAGGCACTCTAAATATTAAACATCCTGCTTTCTTTTAAATTCGCTGTAAACCACTCCTCTCCACGGGCCTCGGTGAACAGCTCCCGGCACGTCAGCTCCTTCAGCCCGCCCCCTCCCTTGTGGAGAGCGGGGACACCCGACCTGCAGCCCACACCTCCCTGAAGCGCCCTGAGGACCCGGCGCCGGCCTGGCTGCTGCCTGCGTGCACTGTCGGCTCCACAGGCACACCCTCAGGCCGCCCGCCCCAGCCTTACCCTCCACGGGAAGTACTGGTCTTCCAGGCGACCAATTCCCAGGCACCCTCGGATGTTCTTGCCCCACACAAACAGCTCTCCTCGGTCTGCAAAGAAAAAACAATGGTGGCTTGGTTGGGGCTTAGGCCAAGGACAAGTCTCCAAGAGGAGAAAGTGTCATGAGAATAGGCCTTCTAGAACCCGGTACAAAAAGATCAATGTTAACCTTCAATTTCTCCCTGGCTTTATTAATGCTTGCTTTTGAAGGGACAAGTAAACAGTACCATCCCCAAACCAGACACGCATCCCAGCCCAGACTCACGCAGCGCCTTTCTCAGGGGGGATGAGCACGCGCCTGGAGGCGGGCCCGCGGGCTCCTGCACACACAGCCCCCTCTGCTCAGCCCTTGCAGACACACCCCATCACCCAGCTGTGTGACCCTGTGCTCCACAATCCCGAGATCTCAGCATCCTCAAATCCAGGTCACACCCGGACAGAGTGAGAAGTAGGATAATCTGCCATTCCTTGTCTGGTCTCAGGAGCATTTGGTCAAGTGACACGTGGTGATGGGGCGCCTCTCTGGGCTGGGTCTACATCTGTGTGCTAGGAGCTGGGACAGCATGGGGACCAACAGGCATGTTCCTTGTCCGGGTGGAGCCAATCCAACGGCAAAAAAATAACCCAACAAATGCATGATTTCCAACTGTAGCAAGTGCCATGAAGGAAGGGAACAGGCAGAGTGCTGTAGGAACAGGCCAGGACACTGACTGGAGCTCTGGGAACCCCAGCCTCCAGGATGAACCCCCAGACTGGGACGGGCCCCCGGTCCAGACTTCCTCCTGCACCGGCTTGGGGCATTCTCGGCACAGAGGCCCCACTCACAGCCCCAGCAGGCAGAAGGCTCTGGTGGTGGGAAGAAGGACGGACTCGCAGGAGCTGGGACGGAAACAACCTGGCTGGCTCAGTAAAGGGCCCTTGGGTGACACAGCTCGGAGCCTCTGCTCTGCCTGCCCTCCTTGCTCAGGGGAAACCAGATGGCCGCAGGCCAATGCGACACCTGGGCCCGGGGCTCCCTCTCCTGAGGAACCGTCACTGGCACCGGGAGGGTGGCTGCTGGGTTCTGGGGGAAGTCTAAGCAGGATTTCATTTCAGGGTGCCCCACAGGGCTACGTGGCAGAACAGCAGACGAAGGAATCTACTTTAGTCGTAGGTAAAGGCTGTGTGTGGATTCTGAAGCTCGTGACTTTGCACACAATTTAAGCCTTAAATATTTGGGAAATTACAGATAATCGTTACCTTTAGAATTCACCCCTACCAACTCTTCTTTGCCGCGTCAGAACAGCTTTAAAGCGTTCACGTGACACATATATTTGCAGATGGAGGTGGCTGCCCCTGCGTGGGGGGTGGGGAGGGTGCACCCCTGCTATCACTGGGGTGCCTCAGGGCACAGTCAGACAGCACCGCGCCCCCCAGCACAGCAGCTGCCGCTGCTTCAGAACCCCCAAACCGAAACGCAGACCGTGACTGAGAGGCGTGAGGACTCTGGAGCCTCCAAAGGGTGCTTATCTGGAGCGGGCCTCACGTTAGCAGGAGGCCAGAGAACAGACGATGGGGACCCCAAACTGACTGTCCCAGCTCAGATGTTTTAAGAAGAAAATAACTATTTGCCATGAGACGAGAAGGTCTTTAAGATCGCAAGAAAAAGGCGAATTTATAATACTTAAAAGTCATAAAATGAAATGTTTAGTTCAGTCTTACTTTTCAAGTCAACTAAAGAGGAGCAACTTGACCCAACAGCCGCGGTGGTGGGATGAGGGCTGTAATCGAGAAGCGCAGACACGCTGGAGGTCTGCAGGGTAACTGGATAGCTCACGGCTTTGTAATTGGGCAGACCTCTGAGAAAGCCTCCATTTCCGCCTCCCCTTTGATCACTCTCCCCCAGCACTTTGGAGAAACAGGGCACATCCACCTCCCCGAAACCACAGGACGGCCTGACACCTGCGCCTCCTGCGCTCCAGGCTGGACGAGGGGTGGGCGTGGCCAGGGGGCCAGGAGGAAGCCCCGCGCGATCACTTCCTGCTCACCCACTGTGGATGCCGCCAAACCCCCACTGGTTTCCCCCGGGCCCACTCCAGGGTCCCCTCTCCCAACCACCGACTGTGTCCTCTTGAGAAACTCACTGTAACGTTAGCCTAACCACAAACCAGATGAACCGAAAACAAACCTCCAGGATGAAAAGGAGACACATTACACAACCTCCAGCCGAACAGCTTCTGGATCAGCCGCTCTCTCTAATTATCCACACAAGGGCGCCACTCCGCTGGACGGATGGAAACAGCAGCCCACGGCCAGGGGCTGAACCCGAGAGGCCCGGCCAGGCCTCGGAGCCGCACGGCCTGGTCACTTACTGGTCAGGGCGGCGAAGTGGCTCAGCCCGCAGCGGATGCGGGAGACCTGGACTCCCGGGTTGAACTCCGCCAGGCCAAAGAGAGTGGGTGGAATCATTTCTGGAAGAGCGGTTTCCAAGAGGTTTGGTCCCTTCCCAAGAATTCCGTAGCCCCAGACGAAAACATGTCCTTCTCCTGGATTACAGTAAAAACAACGGTCAGGAAGTCAGACCAAGCACAGCCCTCCCTCTCAAGAAATGCAAGCCACACCACCAAGATGTGTTACGTCCACACGCATTTTTTTTTCCCTTTTTCTTTTCCCTCCTCTTGCTTGGCAAGAACATGTTGAGATAGACACTTAATGTTTCCTTTCTCCTCTTTCAAATTCGTGCTTATGGAGGATGTCTAGCCAGCTAACCAATCTCAGAACACAAACATCCCACATCTTGAGGGTGCTGGACAGGGCTGCTCCATAAATCACCCACAGACCCCACGTGAACACAGGGGAGCCTTACAAGGACAGCTTTTCCCGACACGGAGCAGGAGATGGAGCCAAGTACCCACACAACTCCTGGCCAGATTCTAAAACTCGCAGTGACTTTCAGGTTATAAAAAGTTTAACACTGATCAGTCGTGCCAGATGCATAATCCCAAGGGGCATGGCTCTCAGGATCCCGACCCTAGGCCTCTTCTCCGGTATGCCCGTGGGCTCTCGGCACAGTCTCTCTGGAGAAGGAAGGGCTGGAGTCTTTGGCCCAGGCTCAGGGAGAGGGAGCAAGCAAGCCAGAGGTCTGCGATCCTCAGTTCTGTGCTAGCTCTTTGTCGACGTATAAATCACAGCTGTTAGCCTTCTGTCAAGAATATCAGTCGCCCTCCCCCTCTGTGGACTGAACTCTGATCTTCCCACAGGCCCACTCCCCACACTGAGAGCCAGACCCAGTGGACACCAGCCCTTCTGCACCCATCTCACCCGCAGCTTCCCAGCGAACAGCCCGCAAGAGGGGCTCACCGTTTAACACCGCGCAGCCTGTGCCCCCACATGCAGCCTGCTTCACCCGCCCGACTCCTGAGAAGGGCAAGCACCGGGGGACGTTCACCTGCATCAGAGGAAGGGGCCACACCGTTAGGAAGACAAACCAGCGAGAACGTGGCAACACTGTTTCGTGGTGTCTAAGTCCCAGTTCATTCAGGCCCTCCCCTAGATAATCTCGAATACTGTACAGGTGCTGAGGGTCTAACAGGGCACGGGGGAGATGAGGGAGCAGGACACCCCGTCCCACTCTGGGACTGCAGTCCAGTGGAGGAGGTAGACGTCAGCCGAGATGAACATAGGATGAACCTGCGCTGAGTGCAGCAAAGGCAGGGCGTGTGTCGGGAGCGCAGTCAGGAGGAAGCAGCCAGGGGAGGAGAGAAGGAAACCTCAGGTCGGGCAGGTGGAAGTGCAGCGGGGGCAAGGCGTGCGTGGCACGCTCAGGAGTCAGGTGGCCGCAGCCAGTAACGAGGGGGAGTATTTGCAAGATGCCGGTGGAGAGAAGGGAAACCAGACCATGTGGGATGGTGGCTGACCGCGGGAAGGATCTGGTCTCTACCCTGAGCATAACAGGGAGGCAGTACAGGTTCCAAGTGACAGAGGGATGTGACTTCGAGAGGGGAAGGTGAGTGGACGTGGGAAACGATGGAGAAGGGCCAGGGTTGGGGGATGAGCATGGATTCACTCCAGGATGTTCTGAACCTGTAGTGCCTAGAGACAGCCAAGTGGCCTACTTAGCCTTCCAGCAGGCTTTGGTCTTGGTGCTTCTACTGAGTGTCTTTGGAAAGATGGATTTTAAGTGCTTCAGTGACAGGCATGGGTCTTTTCAGAGTCACAGGCAGATGGAGACAGCTGGAGGATAACGACCCCTAAGCTGACTAAAGGGGCTTACTGATCTTAGATGGCTCAAGGCTGCTGGCTGGGCCTGGCGTCCGCTACCTGGATCACACGGCTCCTCTGCCCAACTGGGCTCTGGCACATGGCCCTCAGCAAAGGCTGAGAAACGCTCTAGCAAAGAGCCATAGAAATGCACCACTGCTGTCCCTGATGGAGTGAGGCTCAGGCCACATAAAGGATCAGGGCTGTGGTGCACTGCTTCCAAACAAAGGACCTGTCTCCTGCAGGCCACACCTTGTACCGTCTGCGCCCTGCCGTGTGGGGGGCTGGGCTGGTGACTTGCTTCTACAGAACAGAACGCCAGCAAATGTGAGGGGAAGCCACTACCGGGATGAACTTGTAGAGCACTGGCTTCCGTCTCACTGACATGCTCTCTCACTCTCTCGTCTGCCTGCTCGGCTGAAGCCAGCTGCTGCACTGGGAGCCGCCATGCGGAGAAGCCTGCATGGCAAGGAGCCGAGGAAGGCTCAGCCGACTGCTGTGAGCGGGCCAAGCGCCTGTGAGGCCCGGGGACCCGGGGCCAGCAGTCCATGGGGACCTGCACCCCACTGCGAACCACCAGTGTGGGCCCAGAGGCAGAGCCCTCCCAAGGTGAACCCCAAGAAAGAGACTCAGAGCCAAAGACCCAGCCAAGCCAGTCCTAGATCTCTAACTCACAAAAACTGAGAGAGAATAAATATGGGTTGTTTTAAGCCATCACATGATAGGGTCATTTGTTACGCAGCCCAGGTAACAATGACATGACCCTAGACTTGTCCCCACGGGAAGGCCGTGCAGACACTGATCTCAGGCCTTGGTATCAGGAAGCCCAGTCCTTCTCCTGAACACTTTCTTTGCAGTTTATCTTATGAAAACAATGCATCATTAAATGACCACGTTTTCTGGGACTTCCCTGGTGATACAGTGGCTAAGACTCTGAGCTTCCAACTCCAGGAGGCCTGGGTTCAATCCCTGGTCAGGGAACTGGGTCCCACATGCCACAACTAACATCTGACACAACCCAATGAACAAATGAAAATAAACACATTAAAATAATAACTGATCACCTTTTCTTCTGTTGTGGCTACCAGAAAGTTCAGCGCCAAATCTGCAGCCACTTTTAGCCAGAGTGCCAGACCACAGAGAGAGAGCCAATTATCTTCGTGTGATTAGCTGACCTTTATCCCTTTGTGCGTATTTCTTTACCTATTAACATATATTTAAAACTCTTCTGTATGTTGTCAGAAGCTTGATGATATTAATTTAAGTCCTTATCACTTAGAGACACGTACTGATTCATAGAGTCTAGGATTTGCTTCAAAGTAACACAGGACAGAGAAGTGGATGGAATCATAGGTGAGCCAGAACGGGCCATTAGGTGTGTGAGGCTTTTTGGAGGGGAGGGTGG